>CAUYQG010231871.1:0-21246 GCA_963574415.1 Tarsius wallacei | reverse complement strand
GCACCTTGGGAGGTTGAGGTGAGTGGATTGCCTGAGCTTGCGGGTTCGAGACCCGCCTGGGCAACTTGGCGAGACCTCATGCCTACAATAAATCAAAAAATTAGCCGGTGTGGTAGTGCGTGCCTATAGTTCCAGCTACTTGGAAGGCTGAGGCGGAAGGATCGTCGGAGTCCAGCAAGTCGAGGCTGGGAGACGTGAGACTCCAACTCAAAAAAAAAAAAAAAAAAATCAAGCCATGGGAAAACAAGGAAAAAAAACCTTGAGTGCATATTTTAAAGTGGAATAAGCCAATTTGAAAAGGTTATGTACTGTATGATTCCAACAATATGGCATTCTGGAAAAGAGAAAACTGGAGACAATAAAAATATCCGTGGTTTTCAGGGGTTAGGGTAGGGAAGGGAGAATAGAAGAAGTACAGAGGGTTTTTAGGGCAGTGAAACAACTCTGTATTATATTATTGTTGGAAATACATGTTATTACGCATTTATCAAAACCCATAGCATGTACAATATCAAGAGTAAACTTTAATCTAAACTGTGGATTTAGAGAAGTAATGATATGGTAATGTAGATCCATCAGTGATAACAACTGTACCACTCTGGTACAGGATTTTAATAGTGAGGGAGGCTATATGTGATATAATAGGGTCCATGGGCCCTTTGTACTTTCTTCTCAATTTTGCTGTGAACTTAAAATTTCTCTACACAGTACAAATCTATTTTAAAATTATCAATAATGAATAAAGGCAACTCTTTCTAGACACTTGTCAACAAAAAGGAGATGTGAGACCTTGCTGTCACGAATGATGATAAAACACCAATGATGGGTGTATGGGAAGGAGAGTTTTGGATTTATGGAACTCTGATTTTTCTAAACAGATGTCCTCATCACGAAAGTTATTGTAGTCTCCACTTAACCAGATGGGATACCAAACTCCCTGTTGTGTTTAGAACTGGCAGGGCTCATTAAGTTGGCTTTAAATTGGGTATTAAGGGAGGATCTGTTGCTTAGCCCAAATAATCTCAACATGCACAATAGAGAGAAGAGGGAGTTCTACAAGCGAAGATAAAATATAAGTGATAAGTAATATTAACATACTGGACTTAATTGTCTATAAGTAACTACAAAGTAAATGGGAAATTAAAAAGATTAACTGAAAATGTTTCTAAATGATGGTGAATATAACCTAATGAGCACAACGAAAATAGAAAGATAACATTTCCTGATCTGGAATGTCAACATGGATACTTGAAATATACTCGATAGAGAAGAATAAGATGAAATTAAACTTGGGACAAAGAACATGAGATTCAAAAAATAGAAAAAACTTCTTACCATTTAATAATGGTAGTAGCAAGGAAGCTTTTTTGTATCTCTAATCTTTTGATTAGAGAAACAAAAGACAAGAATAAAAGGCTATAGATGGTATATATTTATACTATCTGTCTATCATCTATTTATATAGATAAAAAGGTATAGATGGTATATGCTTAAGCATAAATGGTGGGAATTTAAATCCTTTAATTTTTAAAATACTTGAACTAGGGACTATTTCAGACCTTAAAGTAGAAGTACAATATACCGAGACATCAAATAAACAATATTTATGTTTATAGATTCATATAATAATCAAAAACATGTCAGCTGATAGACACAGAGCAAAGAAATATCGATTGAAATGGTGCTCATAATAATGAAGGTTATGCTATGATCTGGAAATCATAAAACCCATAAAGATACTAGGCTTGTTTTATTAGTCATGACCTTTTTCAGTTTGTTGGACTTATTTTTCTAAACAAGTTTTTCAGGGGCATTTATAACTAACACATCTAATGGTAACAATTTTGATGAGGAAAACAATGGGTGATTAAACACTACTTACATGATGTCTGATTATAAAGAATAAACCATTCTACTGGTCCTGCTTTAATTTCTAGAGATAGGAGAAGCTGAAGATCCAGTAATATTTGTGTTTCATATAAAATCGCAAATATTAATAATGGCTATTTAATATATTCAGTGTGAGCACAGATTTCAAATCTCTTTATGATTATATAACCTTAAGTATATTACTAATCTCTCTAAAACTCATTTTCATCATCTATACAATGGGGATAATATTACTTGGCTTATTTTTTTTTTAAAGATAAGATAATGCTTTTATAACTTTAGTATAGTGTTTGGGACATAGTGAGAAATGAATAAATATTAGAAAAAAATTAACAACATGATGGACAACTTCCTACTGTGTATGATGCATTTCTGAAATATTTTTTAAAAATATGAAAGTTGAATTTGAGGTTAAAATTAGCTTCTTTATCATTCCTAATGATTTCCAACTTTGCCTGACAGTAATTATGGGAAAACTAGGCTTCTTATACTGGCATTTTTATTTTTATAAGAAAATAAAGGTAATTTACAGTCAAATAGTAAAATAATTTATCAACCTCTGTTGAACAGATGAAGATGATAAGGCTACCCAAGTAGAATGATTGGTTGGCCTACTTGGCACTGATAGCCTTGGTATAAATGGTTCATTTGGACACTTAAAGGTAGTTTGAGATTATCAGAATAAAATAAACAAAAAGTCAGATTGTTGTAAAACTTGAATGAGTGAAAATCGAGCACAGCCTCCATTGATAAAAACAACTTTTAAAAAAATATTATGCAGTGGGGATTTTGGTTAGGACTTCATGTATTCTGTGTAGTCCACCTAACAATCCTATGATGTAATTAGTGGTAAGAATACACACTTTAGAGAAGAATAAGCTGATTGTCAGTGCCCTAAGTCACACAGCTATTTAGTGGTACAGCTAGGATGAAAATCTGAATCTTTTTCGTTCAAAACCACTCGGAATTATTTTCTTCCTAAATGGCTTCTTCTCCTATGTCTGTTTACCCAGTTATCTTATTTATCATAGTGTTTAGTTTTTACTAAACAATCACTAGACTATAGATTATTCCGGAGTAGGGTCTGAATCTAAAGGCATTTGATATCCCTAAAGGCTTTCAGAATTTATACACCTGGAACTTTATTAGTGAATATTGAATAGACAAATGAATGGGGGAATTAATTTAATACATATTAACATGTATAAGTTAAGAATGATTATATATAGAACCAGAGGACTGCTCTGGTTTTTCACTAATTTTTAGATACTTCTTCATGTAGAGTTTACTTGGAATATTTTTCTATTATCCTTCTGTAGGAAAATAAACTTAATTCTGCAGTGAATGTGGAATTTAAATAGGGCAGTATCTGTTCTCTTGTTGCACAAAATACAATAACGTATAAAAAGGAGAGGGACAATGAGGGTATCTTTAGATTGTCAGACTATGGGTGCCTTTTATTTCAGCAACTTATCTGTGGCTGATGGTACCAGGGAATATTTTGAGGAATGCAATGATTTTCTTCACCCAATTGTTAATTTCCAAAAGCTTAGAATAACATTTCCAAATTATACATCTGAATCTCTTCTGTATATCTCAACTTTGAATTGCTAAAGCCCTGTTAGAATCCATGAGTATTTAGCACTTGCAATCACACAAGGAAATACAGATTCCGTATGTTTACCTCCCAACATTTAATGTACTTGTGTTAAGATCACAACAAGCCCTTTCAATGTCCTGTTTTTTCCTGTTAGGAATGTGATACTCAAGTTAGCTTTTATCTTTCTTATACCTTCCATGTGTTTAAAACCATAAGTGAGATTTCTAATTATATGTATGGAAGGACCTTTAATTTCTATCATTTTAATTACCTTTTTCTCATTTCCTCTGCTTGCCTTAAGAAGCAGTTGCAAAAGATCCATGTAGTTTTCTAAGCCATTGGTTTCTTCATGTTTTTTTGAATTGTTCATTTTAAGACTTGAATCTATCCATCCATACTATGCTCTTTTGTTCTTTGTATTACAATAGGGCTTGTGGTATAAAAAGTATGAGCTATGGGTATGGTTTTTTGCTTTATTTTGTTTTTGTAGCAAAGTTTCAACAACTTATAGTATGTATCTACCTTTCTTGGATGAATTGGGACTGTAGCAGGTCCAGAGAAAAATCTTTTCTACTTGGCAGTCACTATTGCAATGCTAACTAGTGTCTTCTCTGGACATATTACTGCCATAAAACTGTGCTAAAAATAAGTATGACTTTGGATTCTCTTCATTTTTTGCATTAATCATCTGGCCCTTCTAAACATTTACAGGAGTTTTAGTCAGACACAACACAAGAACTACCATTATTATCAATATTATTAACATTGCTTTTTTTTGTTAGTCAAATCTAGATGCAAATCTCTCTGTCCCTTTCAAATGATAAAGAATATTTTAGGTAGAGGTATTGTCATAGGTAAAGACATATGAATCAAAGGAACAAAGTCCACAGACCTGTGTAAAATTATATGCAATTTTAGAAGTTGATGAAGATGGCATCTCAAAAACATTGGAAAGCTATATTAATCATTCAATAAATAATATTGAGACAACAGGCTAACTGTTGCATAAAAATAAAATAAAGCCATAATTCTAACAAAATACAAAAATCAAATTAATTGGATTAATATTAAGTGGATAAAGAAATCATAAAATATTTTAAAATATACTTTATTACGATGAAGGAAGAATGTCTAAGCATGGACTTAGCCATAAACAAAAACATTAAAATTTTTCTAAATAAAATTTAACTATTAATTTTAGAGAGACATACATTATCCCGAACTATAAATTATAAATTAAAATTTAATTTATAAACTGTAGATTACAGCACGTGACAGAAAAGGATTAATATTCTTATCCTTAGAGTGCTTTTACCAAATTAGTGAGCACCTTTATAGCATAAAAGCAAAAAAAGCACAAAGAGGAATATCATAAAAGAAAAAAATAGACAAACTTTTTTTTTTAACTTTTGGCAACTTAGCAACCATTCTTTATTATTTCTCACAGAGGATGGTTCTTCTTGCTCAAGGAGGCTTGACTGGGCTTCTTCAGAGCCTGGAGAACTTAGGGTTTCGAGAGTCAGGCTCTAATGCACAAACACTTATCAAACTTCTGCTTGCCTCAAGCTGGTCAAAGCAAATTTCTTGACCAAGTCAAAAAGCGTGGATACTGAAAGTTGTGATTTATTGTGTACCATTAATCTTCCATAAATGTCTAAGGTATTGGTATTTATTTATTTATTTATTTAATTGTAGAGTTGTGGGGTACATGTGATGATTGACTATGTAAGTAAATTGTGTGCAGGTGAGGTTTGGGCTTGTAGCGGGCCCTCTTTCCCCTTGGTAGTGGACCTGGTACCCAGCGTGTGGTTGTGTGCCCCTTATACCTCTTCCTTCCCTCCTTCCTTTTGCAGTGTCCAGCATCAGTTGTTTCCACCTTTGGGCTCATGTGTCCAATGATCAGTGCCTGCTTTTGAGTAAGAACTTGTGGTATTCAGTTTTTTGTTTCTGTAAGCTATTTCAGTTAGTATGATGGTCTCTAGATGCATCCATGTTGCTGCAAATGACATGATTTTGCTCTTCTTTATGGTTGCATAGTATCCCATTGTGTATATATATCACTGTTTCTTTATCCAGCCCACTTTCTATGGGCATCTGAGTTGTTTCTATGTTTTGGCTATTGCAAACAGTGCTACAATTAACATGCATGTGCAGGTGTCTTTGGTAGGGAGATTTATGTTCCTCTGGGTAAGTTCCCAGAAGTGGGATTGGTCACATGGTAACTCAATTTTGAATTCTTTGAGAAAACACCATGCTGCTTTCCACAAAGGCTGAACTAGTTTACATTCTCACCAACAATGTAGAAGTGTTCCCTTTTGTCCGCAGCCTTGCCAACACCTGTGTTTTTTGACTTTTTAATGATAGCCATCCTGACCAGTGTGAAGTGGTATTTCATTGTAGTTTTGATTTGCATCTATTTGATGAGGTTGAGCATTTTTTCACATTTTTGTTAGCTACTTGAATGTTGTTCATTAAGAAGTGTCTGTTCATGTCCTTTGCTCACTTTTAAATCAGGTTGTTTGTTTTTTCTCTCAATTCACAAACAGAAAATTTTAGAAGTTAAACTGGACTAGTATTCAAAGAAATGCAAATAGACGTATTACCAAGAAATTTTTATGTATTAAATTCATAATAATATATTCATAAGAAAAAAATGAACCTTAATCTCCCATTAAATTTTTGTTTGTGTTAGGTAGTGATCATGGTTTACTTTTATTCTTATGAATATCCTATTTCTTCAGCTTGATTTACTGAAAAACAAAAAACATTCTTTTCCTTTGAATAGTATTGATGTCTTTGCCATAAATCAAGTGAGTACATACATATGTGCCATCAATATGTTATTTGTTCTATTTCCTTTGTCCATTTGTCTATCTTTATACCAATATTATACCCTCATAATTACTATAGGTTTATGGTAACTTAAAATGTTATCATTTGTTCTTAAAGACTGTCTTGTCTATTCTAAGTCCTTTGCATACATTTTAAAATCAGCTTATATATTTTAACAAAAATACCTGATGTTATTTTGATTTTATTGACTCAAAATAAATGAATCTAGATGAATTTTGAGAATCAACATGTTAACTTAATTGGGCCTTTCAATTCATGAAAATGGTATAATTATTTCTATCATCTTTATCAAATCAGCATTTTCTAGCTTTTAGTTTAAAGGCTTCCACGTCTTTCTTTAGATTTACTTCTAAGTATTTAATATTTTTGAGACTTTTGTAAATAGAATTGTCTTTTTAAATTTGAATTTGAAATTCTTTGTTGCTAATAAGCAGAAATTCTATTGATTTCTCTATATTGATCTGGATACTTTGCTAAAAACCACACATTATTTTTAATATGCTTATATGTTATTTTAGTCTACATAATTTTGTACATTTCATTAAAATTGAATACTTTTGCCATCAAAAACAATATTAACAAAATAAACAGCATCCCCAAACTGAAAAATTACATACATACACACATTTATATATATTTTTACAAAGGTTTTGTATTTATATTAAATAAAGAAGTCATACAAGTCAATAAGAAAAAGACAACCCAAACAAAATGAGCAAAATATTTGAATAGGTATCTCACAAAAAGGTTTAAAAGTGGTTAATAAACATATTTTCAAAAGTAATAATACCATTCCTCATCAGAGAAATGCATATTAAAAACAGTATGAGATATACACCCATCAAAATGGTTAAAATAAAAAAGACTGATATCAAATATTGATGAAGATGTGGAGCAGGTAGAATTCTCAAACATTGCCGATGAGAGTATACATTGCTCTGAGCTTTTGGAAAACTGCATCTACCAAAGCTAACTATAAACCACCGTAATGAAAAAGCAATTTTACTCATAATCTAATGCCCAGAAGAAATAATCTAATGCCCAGAAGAAATGAAGGCATAGGTCCACCAAGTTATATTCTCTCTCTCGCTCTCTCTCTCTCTCTCTCTCTCTCTCTCTCTCTGTCTCTCTCTCTCTCTCCCTCTCTCATAGAACTTGGTGGACCTATGCATATATATATATATAATGTGGGGGGACACAAGAAAACGGAATTAGTTTTTGGAGGGCAGTCCCCTTGTAGTACAGGCTTCCCCCACTAGTCCATTGTTCTAAGAACCCACTGGCCTCAGTGTACCAGCTAGCACTGTTGTGAGAGGTTGCCTTTAGCGTTGGTGAATTTTTTGGAGGGAGCTTCTTTCAATGCATTTGTCCATTTCATAATGGGGGATTTATGAGCACACCTGTCCACACTGCATTGAGTGTTCAGCAGTTTTGGACCAAACACAGCATGATCTCAAGTGTCCTACCTTCTCTATTTACTCCATCTTGCCCCAATCAACTTTTTTTTGTTGTCTCCCTAGATGAAAAAAGTCCTCAAAGGGAAATGTTTTGACAGTGTGGAACAGATGAAACAAAAAACAGCAGAAGCACTAAAATGCACTAAAATTGTGGAGTTCGAAAACTGTTTTGAGCAGTGGAAAAAGTGTCTCAGTCGGTGTGTTACATTAAATGGAGAGTACTATGAGGGTGATGGAAGTGTAAACATAAAAGAATAAATACACTATTTTTGATAAATAAATTCTGGTTTGGGGGGCAGGCACATACACATTTATACTGTTGACAGATGCTTTATTCGTAATACTCCCACATGGGAACAATTCAAATGTCCAAAACGTGAAAATATAAAAACAAATTGAGATATGCTCCTGTAGTAGTGTGTACCAGAACATTAGAAAAGAAACAAGAAACTACTGATATGCAGCTGGATGTATCTCAAAAACTTTCTGTTAAGAAAATATAACATACACAAGAGTACATACTGTATTAATTAATTTAGTTTAAATTCACATGAGACAAAATATTCTTACAGTTTACAAGTCAGGATAGAATTTAATTCTGAATTGGAAGACGTTGGAGATATATTGATCTGGATGATATTTATGTAGAGGTACACATATGTAAAAATTCATAAAGCTTACAATACTTTGCAATTTGCATTATACACATATATATCACCTTAATTTAGAAAACTCATAGCAAGAAAATGGCAATCTTATACAATACTGGTATAATGCTTAGTATAATGTCGGTATCATATCTCAAAATATGATAAAGCATTTCAGTGATTGGACTCTCTGATCCTGAAAATTTTACTTCAAGGAACTGATTCTAAGGAAAGCATCTGGCAAATAGCAAAAATGTGTGCATAAGGCAACAGCATTTTTTACGATAGTGATGAGAGCAAGACAGAAAAACCCTATATGTTTACAATCTGAGGACTAAAAAATTATGTCTTAGCCACAAATGGACCACTAGCCAGACATTTACAATCATGATACAGGTAAAAAAAAAAAAGAAATTTGAGTTGGAGTCTCACTCCGTCGCCCAGGCTGGCAGCACTTTGGGAGGTAAAAATTTTTTTAAACTAATATTTTTGGACAACATATTAAGTGCCATGTGTTTGCACCATGTATCAAGATGAATTAATCTACTTGCTGTTTATTAGGGACTAATGGATTTAAGTTAGTAATACACCCCTCCATTTTTTACAGGTGAAAATAGAAGTTTAGTAATTTACTTGAGGTCACTTAGCCAGTTAAGTGGAAGAGTTAACAACTTTTAACCCAGCTTTGTCTGAATCTGGAGCTGGAGTTTTTGACTAGTGTGATATAATTTTGACATAGAATGATGTTCATACTGATTGTTAAATAAAGAAATTAGTAGACAAAAGTATGAGTCATAGCACAATTGTGCATTTATAAAAATGAGTGTACATGTGACCTTGTAAAGTAAAATTCCATGATAAAACTCCTGTGACTGGCAGTTGATTACCAGACCCTCTGCTTTCCTGTTCAGATAACTAATGTGCAGGTTCACTCTTTTCTTTTCACTAATCTCACAATATAATATATTCACATTTTATGTAGTTGAGCATTTGATATCACATTTATAGTGTATGACATGGCTTTATTGTATATATATAGTATAGGAAAAAATAAATCTATTTGGTAGCACATATACCAAGCTGTTGACTCTGCTTCTTTCTTGTTGGTATTATGGATGATTTCAAAATATACACATGTCCAGCGATCTGGATTTTTTACTTTTTCTAAACTTGAAGTATAAAATTGATGCAATTAACAAAAAAGTCCACAGGAGAGGTGATAATGTGCTTCAATGAAAAAGTAGCCTATTTTTTAATTCATGCCCTGCCATTCCCCAACTGAATGAAGTTGAAATTTACACTTAACAGTAAATGCTAATGTTTATTGAGAGCATAATTTGTACCAGGTATCTTATAAATGACTTGTATGCATATATTTTTCCCATTAATCTTTTCAACAATGCATTGAGGTTGATACTGTTATTATCTCTATTTTATGTTTGAGGAAAATGAAACACAGAGAGGTAAGTTAAATAAGGCCACACAGTATAATGTATACTGCTAGCTCAGAGTCTAATTCCAAGAACTTGCTGTAGACCCCTAAGCTGTACATACCTTGTAAACTTAACACCAGGGTCCTCGTTTTCTCAACTACACAATTCAGGTTTGAAATAGATAAATTTAAAGGCACCTACACATTTTAATATTCTGTTATATTTAATCCTATGCCCATTTTGTCAAAATTGTACATTTTGTGTAATCAGTCAATACTTTTTTTAGTACTTACTATGTGCCAAACTCAGTAGTAGCATTCTTTTTCTCCTCAATATCAATTTCATTAACCACTTGAACAGTGTCCTGTGTGTCTTGGATATGAAATTGAGAACACATCAAATTGTGTATATGCTGTAATTAAGCTCAAATAAACCTTTTGATTATTTAATAAATTCTAACTTGAAAAGAGAGGCTGGCAGTTATTTGTACCGTTTGTAACACACATTCTAATTTATGTCAGTGATTTAATAGAATTTTCTTTAGTTGCTAGCTTGATTCAGAATAGGCTTCAAGCATAAAATCACACAAAGCTTTTGTTTTGCAAAGCTCTTTCACAAATCACCCTGGTTTCATGCCCTAATTAATCAGTGTTCATGGGGGAATGAGAGGTTATTTGCTTTTCAGCTTCTGCAGATATACTAATAGCATAGCAGGAGAATTCTGAAATAACATGGGTTATTTTTCATATTTGAAGCAGTTTCCCATGGATTCTTATATAATTATCTAGAAAATGTGAACTATTGTTTCCACTGGAATTGTATCTCATGCTGACAGGAACTCCCAAGATTGCAAAAATCTAGCCGTTACTAGCTCTTTTGAGCATGATATTATTCCAATATATTAAATTGAACATATCATTATATTTAGAAATCCCTACCATAGTCCCTGACCCTTATAATCCAGAGAAAGATGTAAGGGTTTTTTTACTCAATTAAATCACTTTTAAAAACATGTAATATAGCATTCCTCATTGACAGAAATAAAAATAGTGTACAATTTTCCAATTTAGTAGAATAGTTTAACAGGATATAGGGATCCAATAAGCTTTAGCTAACAATCAAGTCTAAAGAGAAGCGTTACTTGATTTCCTTATGTGTTATCATTAGCCCTGTAAAATTGGCCTATTGAGCAGAGATTTAAATCAAAATTTTGCAATATCACTCCTAGCACATTTCACACTGGGGTCTTATGCTTAAGTGATATGTTCATTCATTATCCAGAATTTTTTAAAAAGTGGAGGAATAGTAGGATTTAAGCTGTTTTTTCTTCTGCTGGTAGGATTTTTGATTGCAACAAGTTTCCTGGGTCAAAATAACTGCTATTGTTATGATTTTGCCTTAGTACAGAAAATCTATGACAGGTATGTTAAAATACATATACTTTATATCATTTCATTAAAAAAAAAATCACAGATTGTCATATTTTAGGATCCTGGATGCTTTTCCTGTTTTTGCGAATAATTGTTCATTGCTATAAAATTATTTACATAATTACAGATCAAACCAATCAGTTACTACCTTGTAAGGTTAAAGGTCATGTCTAGCATAAGCAAGTAGCTCAAATGCCGCTCTGCCGTTAATACCTGTTCACTCTAGGGCTGCCGCCCTATTCCCAGGGCTGATTGCCCTCTGTCCTGTGGCTTCAAGTAATGTAAATTGTATCTTGTCCCTGGGTAATCGAGATCAGTGTTGTCTTGTCTGTCCACTCCCTGCCGATGCCCTCTCTGTGCTGCGATAATGGTTTTGGTGGGCAATCAAGGAGGATGCCTTCTTGACTCATCTCTCATAATAGATTGTCCTCCTCAGGCAAAATTGAATAACCCCCAACATGGCCTGGAGGCAAGCAATGAGAATTCAATAAGTCTGCAGGGTCAATGTCCTGTCATTTTTGGCAAGCAAGTAATTATTCTGTACTAACATTCAGTAATAGGAGGAGGAAACTGCTGTGGACACCTTCATCCTCATGCCCAGAATAGTCACCTTAACAGGATTTTTCTTCTAATCAGTAATAATTCCTTCTCCTCTTCTGATGTGATTTGGGCCACTTTTTCATGTGAGTTGCATGTGTGGATTTTCTAGACGCTTTTTTTTTTTTTCAAACCTGCAGTGTCTGTGGGAAAGTTTAACAACTTCACTGCCTGTTGTTTAATATTTTCCACTTTTATGGGTTGCACTTGTGCTGTCTATTTGCTTTTACTGATTTGTGAAAGATTTATTATAAACCAAATACAGCTGTTCTCCCCTTTCCTAAAGTCAAACTATTTTGGTAAATCTGTTTTCCACTATGAAAATACATTCAAAATCATTTCCCTTACCAGCCTTTCTACCATAAGCACTCAGTTATGTTTAGTGGTGCAGGGTAAATGCCAAAGTGGTTGTGGATTCACTTAAAGAAAAGAGAATGTATGTGCTTCAAAAATAAGCAGAAAGGAGAGAAGAAATTACTTTTTTGGGCGGGGGGGGCTTCTGGTGAGATTCAATGTTATTATGCACAGATTCCCAAAAGGGCAGAATTGCAATATCCCCCCCAAAAGCATCTGCAAATGTAAGCTACGTGAGTATTCTGCTTTTGCATTTATGAATAACACACATTTAATTTAACTATGCAAACTTTACCTGAAACACATATTATATTAACCTTTTAATATTCTTAAGATATGGCTGCCATATTCTATCACTTCATTCACTATATATACACACAGAGAAATAGTCTTATGTTTATGTTTAAAGAAGCATTCACTTCAATTAATCAGTTTCTTTTTTTCTGATTTAGATCCCTGACTTATGACATTCATTTAAAAAATGTTGAATTACCAGTTTTGAGGAAAACAAATTTTAGTACCATTTCAGTTATTCCTATTGCCACCTTTTAAAAAGCTATCATTTTTTAAATGGAAAAAAAATAGAAAAACAAAAGTGATTTCTAAACTCAATAAGTTGCTTTTCTTCTCTATTTCTGCGAAGAAACTATTGCTTTATTCATTGGACGGTACCTTTATCTTCTCTCTCCTGAGATCAGTGCACAGCGAGTAATGAAGAGGCTCGTATAAGAGCAGAATAAGCACTTTCCATGACTGATTGACGATTGATTATTGCTGGGATGTCTCCCCATGGTCACTCATCACTATGCTTTTCTGACAACCAAGCTCTGTTTCCGACATGAAAAAGGTGTTTTGATCTGCATCAATTTGGCTTGTTAACTGTGACAAAACTCAAACTGTTACCGATTATGTTCAGTTGTCGATGTTAATTTGGATCCTGGATATAGCAAAGGTCTATAAGAATAATTATATATTTTATTTTTGGGGAGGGTATCATAATGAGATTGTTAATAACTACTGTTCTTGAAGTACTTTTTATTATCCTATGCATTTAGGATTTTGTCCACTATACCAAGCTTTTGGTACTATTTTATCTTATCATTGTTCCTCTCAATGAAATTTTAACAGCCTGCTTTAGAATTACTGACCATCTTTTTTATATGACTATAACCAAATGTCTCACCATATAACACTGGAGAGAAATCTATAGTTGCTTTTCTTGCAGATTGTTAAAAAAAATAAAATTTATGTAAAGCAGTTTTTTTGCCTTAAGTAGATTGTATATGTCCTAGAAGTAAAACGTAGCGGAGAGAATATATTTTAAAGGCTGTATTAAGAAAGATAAAACACTGGGCAAGCCCTGTTTTTTCTTTTTTTTTGACAAGTGCTTTGGGTACAAAGAATGAAATACATTCTTGTCAATCAAGTACTTCCCTCCCAATTTTAAGACCAAGATTCATTTTAAATTAATAAGTCCTAAATGTTTATCAAAATAAGTAAAATAATATATATAATAAATAAAATATTTGATATTAAGAAACCCTGGTGACTTGTATTTTAGTGTATATACTGTATTTTTGTTTTGTACTGATGTTATATTTAAAAAATAAAAATTCTATTTTTCAAATTGAATTTGGTTTTATACTTAAAATTGAAGTAATAATCCTTCTTTCTTTTTATTCTCATTTTACTTTCCCTCTGAGAGCTTTTAAGATCTTCACTTACCCTCAAACCCTGGAGCAGGTACAATCAATTCAATGAGGAGTTTTAATTTTTTTTCTTGATGCAATCCTTGAAAATGATCATGAGTTCTTAGCTACTACTCTTAAAGTAAAATGAGGTTGTCAAGCATATCATTTTTTAGGCTTGCATCATTCATTGTCTTCTAACTCTTCCTAAAATGGCTGCTTTTAATTTCTTAATTCAAATGATCATGCATTGTATTATTGCCTTTTTGGCAATGTGTTAAATTTATTTTTCTTTAGCTTGTCATATTCAAGCTACCACAAAAACTACTATTCTAAAAGATTATACAGAACTTCTTTCTGATGTCTTGGCTGCTTTATCCTTGATTTTATGAGATACTTAAACTTATAAAGATGTAATATGTAAATATCTCTCGACCACTCAAGAAAAACTCTGGATAAATGCAGATTTTTCACTGATGTCTGAGAAGTTGCCTGATTAGGAGGTATCCTCACTCTCATGTTTTTACAGGTGTTGTGCTACTTTGTCAGTGAAACCAGTGAGCTCAATGTTGCTCTGACTTCATCACTGAGTGAGTACCTGAAAAACACTGCGTGCTAATATTTCCAAGGTTTGAAATTATTTTGTCTCACTCTTTGGTGAACTGTTGTCTGATTTGCTTTTTTTTTTTTTTTTTTAACATGCCTCTAAAACTGTGCCCACAGTTCAATGGGATGCACTGCCAGGGCTTGCTGGCATTTGTGGTCACCTGCCAATCCAGGCCTGTGGGCAGGTGTCTGCTTTTCCCAACCCCACCCTTCACCTTTGGCTCCAACGTCTCTGTGAACTGCAAAGGAAAAAAAGCTGGGGAGACTAGATGTGGAGGGAGGAGAGAATCAAATAATTTGGAAGTGCAAAAAAAGGAAGTTATATATTTAGAGTCCTCAATCTGTTTAGCCTTGTCTCAAAATATTTTTTTTAATGATTGTGTGCCTACTAGACAATGTGGTGTGTCATGGTCATGCCATGATGTGTGTATGTCCTTCTTTCTCTTAAACTTTTGTTTGTTTGCCTGCTTTGGGTTTTTTGTTGTTGCTGTTGATTATTTCTTTTTAACATATTTCATCTCACGTTTCTTACCTTGTATAAAGGCTCAAGAAAGCATGGCAGATATTTTAACTAGAAACATCTGCATAGAGGCAGAGGAGAGGTCCTTTAGGAGATCTAAGTAGAGAAGAAAACCATTACCTTACATTGGTATAAAATAGAGGCTGAGAACTCAAAATCTGGAGCCAGGTTGCCTGGTATCAAACCCTGGCTCTGTCACTTATTTGTTATGTTTTCTTATAAACCTTACATAGTATCTCTGTACCTCTGCTTCTATTTGGTTACCTGTAAAATTGGGATATATATAAAAATTACCTTCTAAAATTGTTGTGAGAATTAAAATAGTTACAGGTAGTTGATGCTATTGGAAGAATGTCATTACTGTTACATGTAAGTCCTACGTATATTATTATATGGACAAAGTTTGACATTTAACAAAGTGATTTCTTAGATATCGTCCTTTTGACTGTCATAACAAGTCCATAGATCTGTTTTAAGATGAAGAAACTAGGAAAGGGAGTGACTTGATCAAAGGCATGTAATGAACAAATTCTTAAAAACTGAATTCATGTCTGTTTTTAAGCCCAAGTTTCTCCCTTTCTTGGACAATATTTGTCGATTTTTAGGAGTGATTATATTTGCTATGATAACATTAAATGTGAAAGGAATGAAAAGCTAAATGTAGATTTGAGAATACTAAGAGAGGAGAAAGAATAGCTGCTAGGTATTGATAGGGGGAAAATGTGAGTTGCAAGATTCAGAACATATTCATTCATTTCTTTATTCAGGAAATATCTACAAGCCACCTATTACTGTTAGGCATTGTGGATATAAAGCAGATAATGTACTGTAAATTGAATTCAAGGAGTTAGGTGGGGAAGGGAGACAAGTAGAATTATTGTAGCATAGCATAATAGTGGTATAAATGAATATTATAAGAGCACAGAGTAGAGGAACTTGACCCTAACTGGAGTATGTAAGGAAATCAGAAAAGATTATCTGGAGAATTTGCAGCAAAAGAGCTAATAATCTGGTTCATAGTTTAAAAAGATCATCTTGACTTTTGAATTAAGACTATAGTATGGGGGCAAGATTGGAAGCAGAAAGACCAAGTTGGAGGTTATTGCAGTAGTTCAGACAGGATATAGGAGTAGCTGGTAGAAAATAAAATTTCCTTTTTTGGGTTGTGGAAGCTTCACTATCTTTATGAAAGGTAATCTAGTAAAGAAGGATTGATTAAAGATACAATTGAAAGAATGAAACCATTGATGGAGTAAAAGCATTTCATCAAGTGTACAAATTAAATTTTTTTTTTTTTTTTGAGTTGGAGTCTCACTCTGTCACCCAGGCTGGAGGGCAGTGGCACACTCCCGGCCGCCACAGCCTCGACCTGCTGAGCTCCAGCGATCCTTCCGCCTCAGTCTTCCAAGTAGCTGGAACTACAGGCGTGTGCTACCACGCCCGGCTAATTTTTTGATTTATTGTAGAGATGAGGTCTTGCCAAGTTGCCCAGACAGGTCTCGAACCCGCGGGCTCAGGCAATCCACTCACCTCGGCCTCCCAAAGCGCGGGATTGCAGGCTGAGTCACCGAGCCCTCATGATGGCCACTCAGTTATATTATGTTTGCAGACATGAAGGTTCATAGGTGGAAATAGTAGCTCTGTGCTAATGTTTGGGTTTGGTAAATACAACTTTGGCAAACAATGATCATGGAAGCTAAAACCGTTGAGATGACTCAGACTGAATTAGGACAGCCTAAAATAGAGAGGTCATAGAGCAACAAGCAGCCAGATACTCAAAACGACAAAAACAAAGCAAAGCAAAACAAACCAAGATTGAAATATAACTTAGACAACTATGTAGGCTATTTTCTTATATTTTAAAGTAAAATAATACTCATTACACGTATGCATAATGTATGTAAAAGACACACACAAAAAAAATTCAAATATGATCCTGCTTGGGGTAAAGTTTAGCTTACTGCCTTCTCTATGCTATCATTAAGGCAGTCAGCTCAGGGAATAGACACAATTGTATAATAATCTAAATTTCTGATTGGTTGGGATGTTTTCTTTTGTTTTTGAAAAAAAATTCTGCCCAAGCTTCTAAAAATCTTTTGTAATCACTCCTAACATCACATTTGAATTTTTGTCTTTCTGATTTTTGTTTCATTTTCTGTTTATGTATTGATCTAGGCTGTCATCTTACTATTACCTGTATGATTGGAGACACATTGATTTGGGAAAAAAAAATCACCACTTTGGGACCTAGAAGACTAGAAATGTATAAGTGCATAATGGGGGTGTGGGTAGAACTATCAGCAGACAGAGATGATACACATCAGGTAGCTGATTGCTAATTATATCACCAAAGTGTGAGTGCCTAGAATTCTTAACCATGAAACTCATCCAGGAAGTGGCCAGGTTTTTTTTGTTTGTTTGTTTGCTTGTTTCGTGTTTTCTTCTTACTAAGCTTTAGAAGCTAGGCACATTGCTGCCTCTACTTCTAGACCAAGAATTGTTGACTGAACTTCTTGTTTTGTTGGTTAGAAAGTAGAGTTCTTGGTGTTTCTTCCTTGTGTGCTCAAAGTAGGTTTACAGATATATAGTGGCATGAGGCTCTATCTGTATACTATCATTTTTTCTCTGTGTAGGAAAGCTTGTGCTCCTGGATTTCCTGGGCAGTGTAAGTATGTAGAGTCAGAAAAAGCCAGAAAGCAGGTTAGGCTATATTCTTTATCATATCATGTCCGAATCTCTGCATGTAATAATAGGATTTCTTATATACCATAAAGGGACATGTATGACTAAGTTATTGGGCACCAGAGAACAGTACAAGGTGGCCATATCATTTTCTTGCTTATTTGTTAGAAGTTATAACGATACATTCTTGAATGGATAACAGAGAGGACACTTTTCTATTCCATGATCAAGAAGTAGAAAGTCTGACTCAGAGAAAAATCTGTAAAGATGAAGTGAAGTCTGCGTGAAAACATACAACACAGATTGTTGAAAAAATATACATTTACTTTTGCATCTCTGGCAAACGTCATGAGTTCAATATCCATATAGCTAAATGAGGTTATCCATTCCATGATAGAGTAAATACCTCTGAGCAGTTATCCCAGAAATATGCCAGATTTGAGACAATAGCAACAAAGATATTTTAATGGTATATCATCTTTCTTTGTGAAGACAACATGTTGGTGTTATATTTTGATCAATACACTGGATCTATAGTGCCTCTCTTCTAAGATTTCGCATCCACAGTTTCTACAAAGAGAGGCAAAAAGCTAACTTCTTCAAATGAACTGAATAGGATAGAAAGGAAGGAAAGAAGAATTGTAGAGGCAACATTACATTCCAATGTCTAGGGCTGTATTCCCTCTTGTACATTCATTGTAATTATATACTGACCTTTGAGATCAGTGACTGGTTACTTATGGGATAATATGATTAAAGTATACGTAACAAGTATGCTAAATTATTTTTAATGCAATTCTAGTGGAGAAGATCTGTGTAATTGCTAATTCCATTTCATTCTAGAGGCATCTGAGATAACGTCCCTTGGGCCTACGCCTATAAAGTAGACTAAAGCTCTAACTGCACAGAAGCCAGTTTGAATACTGTTACTTTTGCTTTCCTGATCACTGGTTTGAGTGGAGAAAGAAACTTGCAGTTAGTTAGAAAATGCAAAGGAAACACGTACCTGTTAAGGAATAATTTGTGACTTTTACATAGTTCATAAAGAAAATTCGTTGTCATGTTCGGAGTAAACCTTACTTTCCTCTTTCTTCCTGAAACACACATACTAGGGCGTTTGAATTGCCTTTCGTTTGGTGTGATGTGCCTTGTTATTTTTATTTTAGTAGTTGAGTATTTTGATGGGGCAATTTCAAATATCTAGTGGACCAAATTTTGTTGCTGATTCTTTAAAAAGATGTAGGAATTTATTTGTAGATAGAGATAGGGAAAATTGGCTGGGAGGAGGCTGTTGATGATGGTAGCTTGAGCTTCAGGTGAACATGTCAGAAAGGATTTGATGAATCGAGGGATCCAGAAAAAAAATGTTTGCCTCAGAGGCAGGATATAAGTATGAGAAAACTATGCTTGGGTCAGAGACAGTAAAGACTGAAGCAGGAATCACTGTGATGATGGAGACAGTGGCAGAGAAAAAAGTAAGAAGAAAGAGGCTTATTATGTTTGATAAAACTTAATGAATTACCAAAATCAAGTTAAATATTTTTTTCTAGATGTTATGAGAATTTCTGAAGTTTGATATTTTTAACATTATCAATATCTAAGATGAAATTTGTGTTTGCATACCTGAAACATATAATTATTTCTAATATGATGATAATATTTCATCTATCATTCAGTTATTATAATAGATTGCCAGCTTAGGTTGAAAATATGTATTTTTATTTCCTCCCATACCTAATACCACCTTAAAATAGCTTTCAAGTAGTTACAAAAAATTTTTGGCATTCAGCTCTCTCTAATCATTTAATAACCAATGATGTTCTCTAAGCATGTTTTCTTTGTTTTCATTTAGGGTAAGAATTCCTACTTTCTTCTGTAATTGCTTGGTTGGGTATCAGTGATTTATTAAAGAGCATTTTGGGGAAGGTAATTGGTCTTTTATCACAAATTTCATTCCAGACATCTTTCTTACAGAAAACTGTGTGAGCTTCATAGAGCTATAGAGTTCTAAATGAAGAATCATCTGCCTTGAGTTTAGGCAGAGCAAAAGATTTGTTTTTGCACTAATTCTTACATATTTAAGGAGGAATACAGAGTGCTGTTTAAGGTGAGTATTCTGGATATTCATCTTAATTTAAGAGTTGTATAACCTTTGCAAGTTGCTTTAGTTATCAACTACTCAGTTTCCTCATCTGTAAATGTGAATTACGTCAGTGCCTACAATAAATCATGGAAAGAGTAAGTGAAATAATCTACATAAAGTGTTTACTTAGCAACTAGAGTTCTTGCTGTCAAAGATCACACATGTCAGACTCAATTAGGGCAGACTTTTGTTTAGTTTATTACTGTATTATGAGCACCTAGAACAGTGTCTGGCACATAATAGGCAGTAGTTTTTTTTTAATTTTCCAAATGAATACATGAATTTGAGAAGGAAATGTTTAGTATTTCTGCTGAGCTTAAAGTATTACAGTTGGCAGAGATCATGTACATTATTAGTCCCAATCTTTAGCAGGAGTTAAAGATTGATTCGTTGAGCTCCACTAAAGAGAAAGATTATTAATGTGGAACAATCCTAAGGAAATAATTGAGTCAAGGAACTAGGGATGAGAACATTTATTGTGACAGGAGACCAGATGTAAGGGTTTTCTTGGTTGTTGTTTGTTTGTTGACTGTATTGAGTGCTTATTGAACATTAGTTTCTGTTCTGGTTATCTTCCTTTTTGGTATACCTTTCTTTATGCTTCTGTCTCTAGAATCTGTAGGCATTCTTGGCAACTTGCTTTACTGTTGCTTCTCTCTTTTTAAATTTATGTTTCAGTAGCAAGAGCAGAAAAAGGAATCATGCCTATGCATTTACCTAAGTATCTAATTATAGCCCATGTTTGCTCTCCAGCACCCGTTGGAATGTGCATTCCCCTTAACTTCAGTTATAAAAGAATATTTATTTCACAAAAAGTGCAGGTTATTTAAGTGCCCAGAGCTGTCAAGGAATACACTTTGATATGGAGAACAGACACTTGCCATGTACTGTGCACTGTCTCCAAGTTGACATTTATTTAGTTGTCTCCTATATGTAGACCAAGAAACAACACAATAGTTGCTGCTTAAAGAAACTTGAAATCTCTGGCCTCAAGAAGCTTGCAATTCATGGCTACTGATCATTGCAATCTGATGGGAAATTGAATTTCTGTATCTGGAAACTCTCAAAAGTAAAGTAACCAAAGGATAAATCTGAGGTGCCAGATTTGTATTTAACAAAGACAGCAGAGATGGTCATATGGAGCTGGCTGAGATGTATGATATTTCACAAACAAAAGATTTCTTCTGTTTTTTTTTTTTGTTTTTTTTTTTTTGAGTTGGAGTCTCACTCTGTCGCCCAGACTGGAGTGCAGTGGCCGCTCCTGGCCACCGCAGCCTCGACCTGCTGGGCTCCGGCGATCCTTCCGCCTCAGCCTTCCGAGTAGCCAGAATTACGGGCACGCGCTG
>CAUYQG010231865.1:0-13358 GCA_963574415.1 Tarsius wallacei | reverse complement strand
ATCTGAGATTTAGAAGTTTTCTCAGAAGTTTCCTGATGCATAATAAAGGGAAGAAAGATTAAAAACTATAGTTATGCACTTTGGGAGGCCAAGGTGAGGGAATTGCCTGAGCCCACGGGTTCAAGAACAGCCTGGGCAACTTGGCGAGACCTCATCTCTACAATGAATCAAAAAATTAGCCGGGCATGGTAGCACACACCTGTAGTTCTGGCTACGTGGAAGGCTGAGGCGGAAGGATCACCTGAGCCCAGCAGGTCGACACTGGGGTAGCGGTGAGCGTGCCACTGCACTCCAGCCTGGGCAATAGAGTGAGACGCCAACTAAAAAAAAACCAAAAAACCAAAAAACTATGGTTATCTTATCTGTAAAAATGAGAGTAATAACTGTACCATTCTAATATTGGTTGGAAGGACTAAATTTCAGGCACTTAGTATAGGCTGGCACCAAAAAGTACTCAATAAATGTTAACTGTTATTGGTGGTGTTATTATTAACACAAGGCTTAGAATTTATAGACTCTCTAAGTTAGAAATGTCAGTGTATACGCCATTGGTGACTTTTGTCACATAGGGTAGTGCTTCAGCAACAATGAGTTACTGTTACTCATACATAATTTATAGATGCAATTTTACCATTTGGAATGTTTACTTTTTTGTTTGCATTCATTGATTCAACATATATTTATTGAGTGCCTGCTATATGCCAAGCATTGTGCCATGCACTGGAAATACAACAGTGAGCCAAACAGACCTCAACCGCATGGAGCTGGCTATCTAGGAGACAAGCACTAAGCAAATAATTACAGGAATGAATATTCAACTGGGACTTGTTTTGAGTGCAGTGAAGGGGAAGTGCAATTCTACGAAGTTATGTATCTGAGGGGACCAATCTTGTAGGGACAGATGGAGGGGGCAAGAAAGATTCAGGAAAGGTTTCCCGAAGTAATTGCCCTGTGAGTTGAGAGCCAAAGAACGAATCAAACTCATGTGGCCAAGAGAGAAGAAACAGATCCCCAGGAAAAGGAACAACATGTGCAAAAGCCTTGAGGCCAGAAGGAGCAGGCCATAATCACATCTGAAGCAGAGTGGGAGAGGCGGTAAATAGCAAAAAGGAAGGTTGGGGGCTGGAGGACACTAACCCAGGCAGGGCCTCACAGACCATTCTAAGAATTGTGGTCCTGACTCTCACAGCATAGGGAAACCATTGAGGTGACTTCAGCATGATTACCATATTTCTGTATTCAAAGATCATGCCGCCACAAGGAAGAGAATGGATAGGAGCGGGGAGCCAAATAGATGCAGGAAGTCAGTGTAGGAGGCTGTTGAAGAAGGCCTCAGGAGGGTTGACAGTAGTTTAAAAGAGGTGGAGCTGGAAAGAAGTGGAAAGAATCAAGAGTTATTTATGAGGCAACATTTACAGGATCTGGCGATGAACTGAATGTAGGAGCTGAGAGTGGAAGGAAGGTGGGGAAAATCTGTTCATTCATTTAGCAAGTATTTATTGAGCTCCTGCTAGATTCCAGACACTGATAAGTAGTGAGGATTCAACTGTGAACTAGACAGGTAAGTAACTGCCCTTAAAAGGTTACAATTTGGGTTTGGAACAGGAGAGTTGGCAATAAATAAGCAAACAGATAAACAATGACACATTTGCATTAAAAATTATAATTGCATGTTACAGTGTGTGTGATTACAGATAAGTGCTAAAAATAAAAACAAATAAAAAGGGGCATGTCAGAAAGAATACCTTGGGGAGAAGTGACATTTAAGGTAAGACATGATGGATGAGAAGAAAACAGCCAGAAGAGCCAGGGGAAGAGCACTGCGAGTACAGGAAACAGCAAGATCAAAGGGCTTGGCACGTTGCAGGAACAATAGGAAACTGGGGTGGCTGGAGATAGGGAGCCAAGGGGAATTGTACAAAATGAACTGAAGGTCCTTTGAAGCTCATACTAAAGAGCTTAGATTTTTTTCTTCTTCTTGTACAGCAGCTAGAATGATCTGATTGGTGTTTAAAAGATTACTCTGTTATGTGAAAAGTGAGGAAAAAGACTAATTATTTCAGAGCAAGAATAAAAACAGGCAGTCATTCAGGTGATTGATGACGGCTTGCACTGGGGGTGTGGCGGTGATTCATGGGGAGTGAAAAGATATCAGATGCATTTTGTAGGTAAAACCAACTGGCCTCATTGAAGATCCAATGACCCCTGAAGACATGGTTGCCGAGACTGACAGCCTGGTGTAGCCTACCTTTAGAAACAGAATCTAGGCTTCCTTTCATGAGACCCAGCCCAGATCAGAAATCAGGGACCCAAACCCAGCACCAGGGTACCTAGGACCAGGGACAGGGGTCACCAAGACTGTGGTCACCAAAATCACATGAAGGTCTGTAGTACAGGGATGTGTTTAGTTGGATCTCTATAGGGGTTACAGAACAGGGAATCTGAGATCTGGAAGATTTCTCAGAAATTCCTGTGATGCATAATAAAGGGAAGGAAGGTTTAAAACTATAGTTATCATGCGTGGGGCTAGAAGTGGGAACCAATTCTAAACCTGGGTAAGGGTAGGTCTGAACCAACAATGGAGGTTAAAGTAGCAAAGCCACCAATTAAAGGTTAGAGGGATGGAATGTGCTACCTGTGACATCAGTTGGATGAGATACTTGGTGCATGACTCAGGCATTTGAGATTTATTTGTGGAACAGCAAGCAGTGCAATCTCAGGATTTTTGTTTTTGTTATTTGATTGTTTGTTTTTTAGCTCTTTGTGATTTAGACAAGAGAGACCCCTGCCTTGTTGACTTAGTTTGATCTAGACCATGAGGTCTTTTGGTAGCCTCACCAGAAAAATACTTGCAATCTCCACTCATTCGGTTTTTATGCCTTCTCGACATCATTTTGAATGTAAGGTCAAATATTTAGGATTCTGTGTCAAGTTTCAGCTCAGTTGAGGCTGTGTGGGTATACCTGCATGCACATATGTTTATACACGTTGTGTCCACCATGATGAGCACGTGTGGCAAGTGTGGATCTGAACCACACATGTATGGGGTATGAGTAAAGGCTACATCAGGGCATGTTAACCTGCAAAAGTAACCTAGAGTGATAGAAATCAGAATAGCAGTTGAGGGTGTAACTGACCGGAGTGGGGGAATGAGGGAACATTTTGGGGTCCTGGAAATGTTATTTGTCTTCTGGATAGTGATTCCATGGATGTTTTACATCTCTAAAAAATTTATTGAGTTGTACTCTTAAGAATTGTGAACTTATCATGTGTATGTTATATGTCAATAAAAATGGTTTTAAAAAAGAGAGAGTAAGAAATAAGGTATCTGATCCCAAGACAGACAAGGCAGGGAAGGATGGTCCATTCTGATGTCAATCACAAAGAGCAACAGCATGCCTCCTCCTGGAATTTGTCTGTGTTTGACCACTCCTTCCTGCCCTTCCACCCATCTCGATCCCCAGCCAATGCTAATTTCTACCCAGTAACAGCTAGAAGAAGTTGGCAATTTATTCTGACAATAAGCCAGCAGCCAGTGATGTGTCTGGTAGTATTCGTTTATTTCCAAATTTTGGAAATTCAATGTGACACAGACTGAAATTTTCTGGAGAAACACAGAGCATCATCTTGTTAGTCATCACCAACTTCCCTGACCATAACAGTTAACCACAAATGAATTAAATAAATCATAGAACAAGGATTTACAGCATTTTGAGCTTCAGAACCAGAAGAAGAGAAGGAAGAACAGAAGAAGAGAGAAAACTAACAGAACGCTATTATCTGTGTTTTCCTCTTAACTCTCTACTTTGGTTGCTGGGTCCTCTTCTTGGAAATTCTACATTGTACATGAGACTACTAAGGACTCTGATAGGCTGGGTGAAGTGGCTTACACATGTAATCCCAGCACTTTGGGAGACAAAGACAGGAGGATTGCTTGAGGCCAGGAGTTCAAGACCAGCCTGGGCAACATAAAAAGAGAAAAATTAGCTGGGCATGAGTAGCAATAAGGAGGCTGAGGCAGAAGCATTCCTTGAACCCAGGTCAAGGCTGCAGTGAGCATGATCACACCACTGCACTCCAGTCTGATCCCACAGAGCAGTGTGAGACCCTGTGTTAGGAAAAAAAAAAAGACTCTGATAAATCTTGCAGGAAAGAGATATGTTTCATTTTATTTAGTCCAATGTTTCCATATGTATTTGACCATCGAATACTTTGGGAAATGCTACTTCAAGGCTGTCTTTCATTTTCTTTTCTCCTTATTCCGTTTCTTGGAGAACCATCAATGCTTACTGTTCCAACTGCCATCTTGTGCCGAAGTCTCTCTTGTCTCAGCCTAAGCCCCTCCCTACTGCAGCTCTAGGACATCCCTGTCCATAGCAAAGCTTCACCTAGATGGTTAGCAATGAGGCAGAGTGGGGATCTATAGAAGTTCAGAGCAACTTCTAAATTCCTTACTCCATCCAACAACTAAGAAGAGTGAGCCTGATGGAATGGAAGAGTCTCCATTTCTGCGGTTTTTATTAAGCCACTTTGAGGACTGAACCCCAAACTCAATGAACCTTTGGTTATTAAAGATATAGAATCTATAGTTATCGATTGCCACTAGAAAGACAGCAATAACAACACAAATCTCTAGAATACCAGTGAACAATGATATCCCAGCACATGTGAGAACAACACATCTAGGTTCAAATAATTTCATCATCATTTATTACAGTGATACTCGGCCAAGTCACTTTACCACTCTGAATTACACAAAGTTCCTCTTGTGGGTAGAGATAATATCTGTAGAGATCGTTGAGAAGATTTAATGAACAACTATGGCAAATATAAAACCTTTCTACCTATTACTCACCTCCCCCTTTGACCATTCAACTCACATCTTCTCTCATTTCCTTTGATATCCTTTAAGGTAGCACAGTTTTCACACAAACACCTGAATCCACATCTGTTTAACCCCCTCCTTGCCACCCGAACACTTTCAGAATTCTACCAGACAGGGAGAACTGGCTGACTGCTTCCACAATTGGAGCAGGTTGATCTTTATCTAAAATAACCTCTAAAAGGCAACAGCATTATTTCAGAGTAGACTCTACAAAATGAGAAAATGGGGTAGGAAGAGGTCCTTTGCCCTTGGTGGGGGTGGGGGGTGGTGACAGAGTCCGTTCCTAGCTGGGGGTAAAGACAGTTGCCTCTTACCCTTGATTTCTCATCTGCTAAATAATTCCTGAGGTACTCACCATCTCTAATAGCCTGTGTACACAGATGTATGCATCAGGTGCCTAGCAGCTTGCTCATACACTTTCTCATAAAAGATTCAGGAAGAAGGAAGGATGTCTGTTGAGCATACAACTGCATCATTTCTTAAAGGAAAAAAAAACTATATTTCTGAGGACATCTAAATAACTCTGTGGTCATGTCAGTGTGGCTACTTCAAAACAGCCCTTCCTTCTTGAGATGTATATGCCTATGACAGACACCAGCAGTCTGACGGAGGAGTGGATTAGAATGACCCAGTGGAAGAAACTGAATTGGGAATCTGAGAGCTGATTCCAGCTGAGGTTTTGCTAGTTATCGGTTGTATAATATTGGACAAGTCATATAATCCTCCTGAATTTCAGGTAATTTTGTTGTTGCTGTTGTTTGTTTTAGTGTCATGGGACTAACACTAGTAATCTCTTCTTGTTCTAACTCATATGGGTCTTAATAAAGCTCCATCTTTTCTATGTCTAATCATGTTTTGAAAACAAATTGGTTTTATTCTGCTTGCTGTTTTATAACTTTTTTTGTCTTGTTTTGTTTTGTTTGAGTCGGAGTTTCACTCTGTCATACTCTCAGGGCCACTGCACCCTCGACCTGCTGGGCTCTGGCGATCCTTCTGTCTCAGCCTTCCAAGTAGCTTGAACTGCAGGCGCGAGCCACCATGCCCAGCTAATTTTTTGATTTATTGTAGAGACGAGGTCTCACCGAGTTACCTAAGCTGATCTCAAACCTCTGAGATCAGGTAATCCACTTGCCTCAGCCTCCCAAAGTGCTGGGATCACAGCCTTGAATCACTGCGCCTGACCTGTCTTGTAAGTTTTTTTTTTTAATTTGAATATCATAAGCATCGTTCCATGTCTTTAGCTAATTTTGTGACACGTTCTTAAAGACTGCGAATATTCTATTAAAAGATTTTACCATTACCAATCTTCACTCTCTAGACATGGAGTTCCATTACTTGCTGTTAGAAATAGTGTTACCAGGTGCAGAGAAAAAGGAAGGAATCTGGGCTCCTCTGATCGTGACCACGCTTCTTGTGTTCTGCTTAGATAGACCCATCTGTCTCTGGCTGGAATTGGGACCCTTAAAAGAGGAGGGATTGGTCACTTAAAAAAGCGGAAGGAGCTGAGTAGGACAGGGCAGGAGCTGCATTTGCTTACTGGGGACTAAAGTGCCAGACATTTACATGTGTCAACTGAGTAGGACAGGGCAGGACCTGCATTTGCTTACTGGGGACTAAAGTGTCAGACATTTACATGCGTCAACTGAGTAGGACAGGGCAGGACCTGCATTTGCTTACTGGGGACTAAGGTGCCGGATATTTACATGTGTTAGGACAACAACCCTGTGGGGTATACCTAAGCCCCACGACATTTGCTGAATCCTTGCTCACAACTACCGGTGAAAGAGGAAATTGATTGAGAAGAGCCCAGAACCACTGCACCACACCCTCCCAGCCTTCACCACCCTCTTCCCCCACCATGACCCCTGACCTGCCCTTTGCTCATTCACACCTTGCATCCCTCAGTGTTTCACCTCTCTCACATGCATCTCTCCGATGTCTGCTGATTTATCCTTTCTGGAATTCTCAACCACACTTTTAGCATCTTGTTATAAATGAACTATCAGATTCTTAGGGTTACAACTGTTGATTTATATAGCCTAGGCTGTGTGCAGTTAAGTCCCTTCAAGATTGAAATCTCCCCGTTTGAGCTTAAAATGTAATAATCCCACAACATAGATACTCTACAGTAAGTGTATATTTTATTGTAAACAGTCTTAACTTTAAAAACATACATTTTCGGCTGGGCTCAGTGGCTTAACCTGTAATCCCGTGCTTTGGGAGGCCAAGGTGAGTGAATTGCCTGAGCCCGCCTGTTCGAGACCCTCCTGGGCAACTTGGCAAGATCTCATTTCTACAATAAATTTAAAAAAAAAAAAAAATCAGCCGGACGTGGTAGTGTGCGCCTGTAGTTCCAGCTACTTGGAAGGCTGAGGTGGAAGGATGGCGGGAGCCCAGCAGGTCGAGGCTGTGGTGGCCAGGAGCATGCCACTGCACTCCAGTCTGGGCGAGGGAGTGAGACTCCAACTCAAAAAATAAATAAATAAATAAAATAAAAATAAAAACATACATTTTCAAAATCTGCTGTAGGCTTCTTGCCACCTTCCATAGTCTTCCCCACCCACCCTCCAAATCAGGACACATAGTAATAGCATGATTTCTCTCTTTCCTACCTGGGGTTATTTCTGTCTGGGTGAAGTTTTTTATTTAATAGCAGCTAAGGCAGCGGACAGGGCCCACAGGAATCTGTACTCTTCTCTGCCTAAACAGTGGCTCACTGAAATGAAGGTGTGAACTAGGGGACTTCTAATATCCTTTCCAAATGTAAAGTTCTGGATCATTTGAACAAGTCTCAGTGCTCCCGTGGAATGGATCTTTCCATTGGATTTCCATGCCACTTTCTTTTGTGAAAAGTTCACGCAGTAAAAATTAGAAATAATCTCCCACTCCTTACAACGTAAACTATGAAATGAAAGAGCGCACATGTCCACCCTACTTCTACACTGCTAGTGTCTGGCCCTGTGACCTCGGCAAGCCACTTCCCCCCTCTGAGCCTCAGTTTACCCAAGTGAGAAGTTTATACTAAAGTATGAACCTTCTGGAATAAACCTTCTGGCCCTGGCATTACAGTCCTGGATTCTAATTATGTATTCATTGCGCTCAGAAGCGTCCCTCTGCTCTTCAGTTACCAACAAGCCCTCAAGGAGTCTAGGACCTTGGAACAGGATCCTCCAAGCCCAACCCGGATGCGCCGGGGAGACCGTTTGGAGGAGTCGCCCGCGTGCACCAGGAACGTGCAAAGACCGCGTCCCCTGGCCGTGGGACCCGAGTCCAAGGCGTGAGAACCACTCCTTTAGCGCCACGCGTCACAGGTCAAAGCACCCTCTTCTCCCTGCTGACGCCACGGCCGGGCTGGGGCTGCGAATCGAGCTGCGATCTTTCTGCTCCAGCACAGCCGCCCCGGCGGATGCGGGCTTGGAGGGCTGCGCGGGGGCGGCGGGCGGGGCGCTGCTGACGGCGGAGAAAGGAGCCTGCTTCCCCCAGGGACGTCCTTTCTCCGTGCAGCCACCCCCGTCGCAGGACAGTCTCTGAGACCCCGTCTGAGGGGAGGCAGTGGGCCGGGAGGGAAGAGAGAGACCCTGTCACGGAACAAGGTGAGGGGAGGAGACAGGAGAGAGGACACTTCTAAGCCCAGCCTTCTACGCAGGCTCCACCTGCGTAGAAGGGATCTTCCGGGACCCACCAAGCCCCCGCTGTCCCACTCAGTCATCTTACAGAAGAGACCAAAGTCCAGAGAAGGGCATCTGCTGGTCTCAAGGGGGAACGGCAGGGCCGGGTGGAGAACCACTGTCTCCTGAGTCCTAGTCCCCGGCCCCGCTCCTCCGTGCTTCTTCAGCCAAACAGCGTTCTCTTCTTTGGTTTCTTCACAAACCTGCTTTCAAACTGTTGCACTGACCTGTCGGATTGGGGGATAGGTCAGTGCACGTTTCACACCTGAAACCCATCTCTCTGCATGGCCTGTACCAGAGCCATCCTTGCTATCAGTTTAAACATTTTGCGGCTTTCTGGGTGCCGTCATCTACCTGCAGTCACCTTAGAGACATCAGAAAATGTCCTGACTAAATGGGGAACAAGGAAACTTGGCTTCCATTCTTGCTCTGCCTGTGTGATCTCGGGCAGGTCTCTCAACCTTGCTTTTTAGGTACATGAAACACCTGCACTGGATAAAATTACATGCATATGTACCTTTTTGTGGGGAGAAGAGCCAAAGTTTCCATCAGCATCTCAGAGGGACCCACCCACTCCCCCCTCAAAAAAACATATAAGAACTCTCAGGATTGTCTCATCTATCTGTGCGGTCTTTTCACATGGGACCATTTGCCCTGCATTCTTCTAACATTTTCATTGTTGGTGGGCTTGAGCTGTGAAAGTTTCAAACAACTGTCTGCCCTGAGACGGAGAGCCCCTCCCCTCTGTGGGTCAGAGGGGTGTGACGGGCTGCTGGCTGCATGCTGGCCTTTGCAGCACACCCGCATGTCCAGATAGCCATCGCAGGAAGGACGCCATCAGGATGGGATCATCAGATTTACCCTCCTCCTCCTTTCAACACCTCAGCATTTTTACTTTAGCCTGTTGTAGTCTTTGCTTGTGGCCAGACTCTAAGTGTATACTGAGGCCCTAAGAAAAGATTCTGAATCCTTTTTTTATTGCACTATAAGAAGAATTCTAGTGATAAGAGCCTCCACCAGGCTCCGAGGGAAGCAGCCATTCCTTCTTGAGTGTCTCCTGTGTCCTGGGCATACAGCAGTGAGCAAGACAGACTATGGCCCTATCTGCTGAAGAGCAAGAGGGACTCTGGCAGGGAAGTGCCAGGCAGTTGCATAGGGTGCTTAGAGAGTGACGCCCGGGGACCCCAGGGGGGCTTCCTTGAGAAGTGGTGTTTGAGTCAGTCCCTGAAGAAAGAGGAGGAATGAATTAAGCTAGAGGTGCAGGTCAGGTGCATGGGGCAAGAACATTCCAACCCGAGACAATAAAGAACCAGGCTCGGTGGAGGAACTGAAGGGAGGGAGGCAGGAGAGCAGAGAGGAGGAGAGCTGGGTAGGAGGTGAGGCTGGGAAGGAGGCAGGACCAGGGCATGCAGGGCTCCCGAGTCACCAACTGGGACACTACCTGGCTGTGTGATGTTGGCCATGCAGGTAACATCTCTGATCCTCCATTTCCTTAACTTAAACCCGGAAGTTTAAATTAGATGATTTCAGAAAATCCTTTCTGATTCTACTATCCTGTGATTGTATGACATCAGAGAAAGTGAAATGATCACTAAGAAAGAGAAAAGTGGCCCCTGTTAACCCAGATCTGAGTGGTACTATCGGCTAGGTCTTGGTGTTCTCCTGGTGAATGTAAACAACCTCACAGAACGTCAACATTGAGCAAGACCGCTCTGTCGATAAACACAAAACTAAGACCTCTCCACAATCATGTCTGAACACAGACAAAAACATTAATATTGTCCAAACCACAGAAGTGATCAAACACCTCCCTATCCTTGCCCTGATGAGTCGCTGTTGTTTCTTTGCAATTATAGCTACACTCTCACTTCAGTCTTCCCTCTCTTCTAGATAAGGTTTATTAAGATACTGAATCATAGAATTTACCACTGCTTCTGACAGCGTGCAAAGCCCGGCTGCCTTAAGCCTTCACCCAAATCACCTACCACAAGTCCCAGTCCTGTCAGTCCTTTCTAGTACCTTCTTAGTGAGACACACCACAGTTCTTTTTTGCTGTGGATAACAAACCCAACCTACCCAGGCACAGGAGTATACCTTGTACAACTGTGAGACTGGCCATGAGCACCAATACCTCCCTACTCGTTGCACCCTGTGTCCCCCCCTCTCGTTTCCCCCATTCCAGCCCTGCCCTGGTGGTCTTTGACTGGAGGGTAATGACATCAGCCCTCTCTTCTTCTGACTGTACCCACAAGTACTCTGCTCTGGTTCTCAGGGTGTCGTGGGAATGGAGCCTTGAAGTAGAGGAGAGAAACAAATGAGGAAGAGAAATTTCACAGGGGAATTTCTCTCACCTGATGATGAGGGAGCAGAATTAAAACTACCTCCAGAGCGAACATTTCTCTCAAAGAAGCGCTGGGCTTCCTCCTTTTGTGTCATGCCCCACCCAGACTACGCATGGGCTACTTGAGAGGTAGTGGTATTTCTGTTTCCCAGACAAACAACAGCAATCATATCCTCCCATCAAGTCATCTTCACAGGAAGGTAACCAGTTCCCGGTGGAACTGGCCCATCTGGCAGGCAAAAATTGTTCCTTCTGGTGATTCAGCTTCACAGCTTGGGCTTCCCAGCCTTAGCGAAAAGTTTTTCACTGGGGGGAGTCCCTACCACACAACCCACTCTATTCTGTTTCATGTAAGCAAATGGTAAACAAACCAGACTCCTGATGCCGCCTGAGTCTCCTGACAACCAAGGAAGAGAAGTGAGCCCTATCTCTAGTCACAAAACAGACCATTGGCCTCTGACTCCTCTGATGGAGAAAGCTAGTGAAGTCAGTTCCTTGTAATGTGTAGCAAACATTGCTTGCACCAGGCACATAACTATTTCCAAAGCTGTCAGTGTCCATTTCATGGCAAAAATAGAGTTTTCTGTGTACTCAGTTTAATGCAAAAGTGAATGAACTTTTTTCCATGAAGGGCCAAATAGTAAATAACTTAGGCTTTGTGGGCTACTCTTTGTCATAGCTTCAAATCTACCACTGCAACACAAATGCAACCATAGGTATTTTGTACGTGAATAGGCATGCCTCTGTTTCAACAAAACTTATTTACGAAAACAAGCAGGCCAGATTTGGCCTAGGACAGTAGTTGGGTGACCCCTGGTCTAATGTAATACACACATAGGCACAGCTGAATAGGAAGGGGAATAATAACCTTGGCCCATGAATTTCTAAAGCGCTTATTTCTCATCAGAAAGATTTAAAAATTAGTTTGGAAACTTCTGGAAGATGAAAAAAAAAGAAAGATAGGAGAGAAGAAAGCAAAAATGAAAGAACATAATTTTATTTTAAAAGAGTAATGGTGGTATCAGAGTGGAGAGAGCTCTCTGAAGGCCTCTGGATAGTGAGCTGGCCCTGGTCGTCTCTTCTTACCCTGAATCTCAGGAATAGGCAGAGAGATACCGAGAGTACATGGGATCAGTACAGATTGCAGAATGTTCAGGACCACTCTAATGCCCAAAGGAGAGCCCCTGCGGAGCCTCTGGAAACCAGAACTCCCTAGGAGAACAGAAAAGGATCAGGGAGGGTCACACAGAGGGGATATTTGAAGGTAACTTCTAACAGCCACAGGTAAGCAGGGTCTCAGACCTTCCCTTCTGGAACTGATGGATTGATTGTGAAAAATATGTACTCATTTTGCAAATTTGAAAAGGGAATTAATAATGGCAGATTTAAGCTTGAAACAGAGCTCACAAGAGTCTTCTGGGGAAAGGTAGAGGTGAATGATAACCAGATAGGTAAATTCCCTGCATGTGGCTGGGAGAAAGGGTGAGAAGCCGTCTCTCTATGGTTACTGACCATCTGCTTTAGTTCACAGACCATGCATACTGATTATAGATTCAGAAAGTTGCCCTGGCTAGAGAGCAAAAGATTTCTGAACTGTGCTTTCCTGGAATACTAGTTTCATATCATGTTATAATTATTTTGCATGAGAAAGATTTCATGGAAACTGAAGAAGAATGAATTGACATTGACAGGAAACTGTTGTGTGTCTGTTCAAAATACATTTTTGCCTTGCTAGGTTATAGCTGAAAAAAAGTTTTAGTATTGAAAGAAAATAATTCATTTTGAAATCATCCTTAGGCAACAGAGTTTTCAGAGCCAAAATCAGAGTATGGCCCTGAGCTAATGCAAATAAAAGGTAGTCTAGCAGTAGTTCTCAAACTTGAATGTACATCAGATTCGCCCAGAGGACGTGTTCTAATACAGGTTGCGGGGCCTCACCCCCAGAGTTTTTGATTCAGTAGGTTGGGATGGGATTCACATTGCTAGCAAGTCCCCAAGTGCTGCTGCTGCTACTGCTGGTCCAAAGACTACACTTTGAGTCACTGCCCTACACCCAGTTCAGTGCCCGTCAGGTGGGAGGCTCTCTGTACAGTAGCATGAAGTTTCTGTCTGAGGGTGACCACATTGCGGAAATCAACTGGATGAGTTTCCACCATGTGTGAGGATACTTTGGATAACCCAACTTCAAAGTCAGGTTCATATGTAGGCTTTATTTGGAGAAATTTTATTTGAGACAGCCTTCCTCCAGAACAGCTTCAGATGTCACTGGCAATGGAGAATTTTCTCATGGAGGCAACTGAATATGACATGTTCCAGGATTTCTTTCTTTTTTTTTTTTTTTGAGTTGGAGTCTCACTCTGTCACCCAGACTGGAGTGCAGTGGCCGCTCCCGGCCACCGCAGCCTCGACCTGCTGGGCTCCGGCGATCCTTCCACCTCAGCCTTCCAAGTAGCTGGAACTACAG
>CAUYQG010231860.1:0-10651 GCA_963574415.1 Tarsius wallacei | reverse complement strand
GCCATTCATGTTTTTCAATCCAAGAGCAAGAACCAGACAGCAGTTACTACCTCAACCACAGATGGAGTTTTTCTTAAACATTTGTGAACATCCTGTTTTCCTCCTTAACTTTCTTATATCTATTTACTATTATAGCTATTTACTATTATTATTATTATTATTATTATTATTATTGGCCCATAATATCCTTAGCTTATAAAGCTAAACCTTATCTCTATGTCTTACTTACTACTATGTACTTATATTAACCTTATTTCTATCCTTATGTTCCTATATCTCTTATCTTACTATATTATCTTATCTTGCTATCTTACTAATAATATTCTAACTTCTATCTTCATCAAACTACTTTTTTAACCCTAAAATATCTTAACCTATTTGTCGTCTCAATCGGTTGTTTTTCCACCAGCTCTCAGCTGGGGGCCTGTTGTTCATGAAAGTTCGATGAAAGGTCGACTCAGCAGGAGACCTGTTGTTTACGAGAGGTTGACGAGAGGTCGACTCAGCAGGAGGCCTGTTGTTTATGAGAGGTCGACAAGAGGTCGACCTGTTTTCCCCGGCCTCCTGTTCTTCCTGAAAAACATCTTTACACACCCTAAAGGGCACCCTTTTGCTGCAACCTCACCTTCACCATGCCCAAGTATAATTTCTTGCTGTCAAATGCCATCATCCATCTGTGCATCTACTATCTCATTTAAAGAGGGAACATTCTCAAAGCCTAGGCACACAATCCTTCAAAGTTAGGGAAGGTCCGTCAAACAGGATCCATGGGGCTTTGCCTCCGTCATGGCCGCATTTGGCTGGAGCCTTTCTCACAGCCAGCGTTTTTCCTGATTTCAGGTCCCTTTTACCTTACTTTTACTAATGATTGCGGCTTCCCGGGACTGTAAAATTTCAAGAAAAGTATATAAATATTGTATTTGAAACAATGGGCATGCAAAGGTTTTTCTTCATTTTATAAACTAGGAATAACATCTACATCTGAAATGTATATACAGATTTATATGTGTGTGTTTGGATGTGTGTGTATTTTTTTAAAGTTATTTCCCAAATAGTAACAACCTTTAATTTCTAAGTATTTAACAAAATGTGACTCAATAGCTTCTGTAAAATCTTAGTTAAGATGTAACTCAAACACTGGTCATTACTTTGGTGTAGGCCATACTTATAACCCGAGTGATATACATTTTTAGACAAGAAGATAATTTCTTGATAAAATAATGAACTTGTGTATTTTTTTGACCCAGCATGGGAAAATGAAATTTGGTAAAGTTTTCTATCTTTTTTAAATGGATATTGTTGGGGATAAAAAGGAAGCAAACAAAAGACCTTTAACAAGCAAGAGTGCAAGTGATTCATTCATTCATTTACAAAATGTTTGTTGAATATCTGTTATATACCAGGCATGCTGAGGATAGGCAATGAATAAGACAAGTCAGTTCCTTATCCTTATTCTATTGATGGAGAAAATCAATAAATGATCATGGAGACATAGAGTGGAAGAAGGAAACCAATCAGGTTGCTATTGGAGTATTATAATTGAGATATAACTGTGAGCTGATTCTAGGACAACATCAGTGGAGATGGAGAGATGTGCATGAATCTGAGTTATGGTTGGAAAGTCAACAAAAGTGGTGTTTTGGAACTATTTGTGTATTATGTTTATTTTTGTTATTTTATATTTTATACCAGTGATCATTTTACTTTGAAAATGATTTCTTATTTAATCTCTATTAAAGCCAAATATTTACATTTCATTGTTGCACCTGTTTTTGAGTATTTTAGTGACAATACATTTCAGTAAGTTTATTAAGTCAGTATCAAAGATTTTGTCCAATATGAACTTAATGACACTCACTTTGTAGATTTTCAACTTTCCAAATCAAAGAATACAACACGGAGGAAAAAAAAAATCTCTGATTTGGTAAATTGCTAGATACAGAGACCTTTGATTCTCTCTATTTGTCCTATTTTGTCAATATTTTTATATTTTGTCAATATTTTTATATATATATATTTTTATATGTATCATAAAGTACTGGAAATGAAGCCAATACTACTGGCATTGGTAGCTGTTTGCTTTTTTCACTTGATTTTAAGGCATTTGAATGAACTGACCAAATTAATCTTGTGAGACAGACTAGGTAATAACACCCATGGTATCAAGGATGAGTACATGGAAAGGCCTGAAAAAAAGTATTGATACTTTGAATGTATACTTTTAATCTTATGCATGTAACACATCAAAAATGTCAATATTTAAAAATAGAAACATAAATACTTGTTTATTTTAATGAATCTTTTTTCTCTGCTTTTGCACCTCTTTGAAATTATCAGATAATAGAAAAAAGTTGAAATATAACAAACATTTTTAGAAGTAAATTTTAATTTTTGCATCCAGCTTAATAGCTGTAAGTTGTCTAGCTCTTCACAAAGCTCAGTGAATAAAAATCATAAAGCAAGACACACTTTCTAATCTATCACAAAAAAGATGCATTCAAAGAGCCACAGAAGTGTATGCTCAATTCAAGATGTTGAAAACATCAAGCCACATGCAAACATTCCCTCAGCTTTTGTAATATCAAGTAAGTTCTGCTATATGTCTTGATTTACCATGAAAGTTAAGTGTCACATTTTAGGCAAATAAAAATTATTAAAATTTGACAGCTGGCAAATTATGCTAACATCTGGTAACAAATCATTCTTGACAGTTCAATAGTATACTTCTTATTGCATAGCTATTAATATTATAAACAGCAAAATGCAAAAATTATAGCACTTGACTAACATATTCCCTGAAGTGATAGAGGGAATGCACTGTTTATCTTAATGTGTAAGAAATGTCATCTTTTCACTTCTGAGGTTTGAAGTAGATTGAAACCGAATAGCTATAAACATGGGTGACATCATGCAGTGCCACAAGCTAAAAAGAGATTTGAAAATTTTTGAATTTGGAGTGACATGGTGATATATTTACAGTGTGTGGGGAGAATAGACAAAATACAATAGATTATAGGCAATAATAGTAACATTAAAATGACATTATGTGCTTAACCATCATTTTTCTGGCACAATATAACTTTCTTGGTTACGTTGGTTGTTATGATAGCAGAAATTGTCACTTTAACAAAACCAAGCTCTAGAATCTAATAAGTAGCTAATTTATATTTGGCTCAAATGTCTGACATTGGAATATGGATATTCTTTATTGTCACTGATCTTCTGAAAAAAGGGAAGATATTTTACTTTCAGATTTTATTTTGAGGGTGATGGTTTCTACCCTGAAGTCACTTCATTCACTTATAATTGTTGCCCCATCCCCCCAAAAAGCAACAAATATATAAAAATCAAATCTTAATCTAAAGTTAAATTGTGTCTATTGAACAAAAGCTGAATTGGGATGTAAGCATCTGGAGTGTCGTCTTGGCTTGGAGTTGTATGAAAATTCCTTTCCCTCCATAAGTATAATTTTCATACTGTAAAACAAGAAGATTGAATAACATAATCTTTACAGTCATTTCTAGCTCTGGAATGTATCTGCTCTTAAAGTATAAAAAATTCTAGTTGAATTTAGAAAATTTAATCAACCATGAGCTTATTGATTAACTTGCTAAATGGTAAAAGTAAAGACTTTTACTCACTCATATTTGTGTGTTTGTCAATCTCTAAGATCCCATAATTAAGCAAAAGCAATGGTAGCTCTGTGTTTTAATATATGTGAAATTTTAAATAAAGAATACAGTGCCAAAGAATGTGGATTAATAAGACTTTTCTACATTGATGAAAGACCACAGTTATAAAATAGCATCTCTAAGATGACAGCTGAAAAAACAACTGCACATAGATATATTTTAGGAAGAGTCTTTGTTTTGTTTCATAGTTGTGTGTAAGACTATAGAGTTAAACATTTAAAAAATAATTGAAGACTGAGAATTCATTTACTTTACCACTTTTGTAGATAATTTATGGATGGTTTTTCACGTCTCTATCACCCGAACCTCAATTCACTTTCAAATACATGAAGTGTCATTTGAAGTATACACTGAGCTCTTAATGAAATTTTCTGTGTCTTATCTTTTAAATGTTTAAGAGATTCATATTTTAAACTTGGTAGAAATACCAGAGTAGCATTCATACATTTTTATATTCTACAAGCTGAAACCAAACTACATGATTTTTTTAAAAAGAAGAATGTAAGTTCCAAACCATATTGCTTTATTACAGCAATGGATACTTGTGTCCTAAATCAAATGCCCTATAAAAATATTGTATTTTTGCTTTTTGCAATTTTAGCAAGAGCTGTTCATTTAAGGGAAAATGTCATTTTATGAGTAGTAGTTTTTCATTATTTATATTTACAGTTTTTTTCTTTTGAATGTTTGTGATTTGTGAAAAAGAGTTTAAAATAAAATATACTTTTTTGTTGTTGTAATTGAATGCTGGATTAATAGAATAGGGATTCCTCAAAGTTGACCACTGCATACTTAAAATAAACATAAGGCTACAGGGTAAGTCAATTTAGTTTTATTTTATAATAAAATGTATTTAGATTGTTTATACAAAATAACATCCTATTTTTTCTAAAAGTTGCCTTCTTTAACTTAGGAGGTCACTAAATTAAGCTACTCCTGTGGGGGAATCCCTGCTGGCTCCAATGCAGGCAATGAGCAAAGATTGCTGAAATAGAGAAATCTCTTTGTTTCAAAGAAGTTAGCAAGTCTAATGGAAATGTGGATACTGCCATCTCTTTTACTTCATTCTACTTTCTATCTTTGCTTCTGGTTCGATACACTTAAAGAATTTGGGAAAGAGGATTGCTGAAGAGTATAGGTTCCGTTGCCACTACTATTTCAGTAGCAAAGGAGGTGTGCTCTGAAAACCTGGGGAACAGGTTATATTATGGGCCCAAATTCCTTATCCTTTCTTATATTCTAACACTTTTCTATGATACTTTTTAGCTTCTTCAACATAAAGATATTTATTAGTCATGAGCACCTTCCCCCTGACTTTGAACTTTGGCATGTGACTTACTTAGATCAATAAAATAAGACATATATGTTAATGAACCTGTTCTGAATGTTGGTCTTAAGAGACTTCTTATGTAATCATTTGCTCTGCTGCACCTCTGTCATCTCTGTGAGAAAACATGTCCACAACAACCTACTGGTCCCAGGAAGAGGAATTAACCTGTGGTGTACAACTACCTCAACTAAACTGCTTTAGCCAAATTCAGCCTTATAATATAAGCAAATGATTATTGTTGTATGCTGCTGAGATTTTGTTAGGCAACCATAGCTAATGAATACATCTGGAGTTTGAATCACAGGTCAATGACATATTAGCTATGGTAATCTTTGAAAAATCACTTTACTTTTTGAAAATTAGTTAAAATATGGAATGTCTCCTACTAGTCTTCAATCATTCACTCGTAAGAACAATAGTGAATTCCTACCATATGTCAGTCATCATTTGAGGCACTAATAAGGGAGAGAAAAATAGCCTTGGCATTATAGGGCTTATATTCTTGTACAAGAGAATACATAATAAATAAATATACTTTATAGTATTTTAGAAGGTTATAAGTTGCATGGGACAAAACAGAGCAATGCAATAGGGAATTGAAATGTGGTGGTTGAGGGGAAGTGATTTTAAATAAGGTACTATTGACAGACCTCAGTGAGTGACAGGTGTTAAGGTGAAAAATCAGAAATGAGGAAACTTTTGGTTTCAGCTCTGACATGTAAAAAATGTGGAAGTCATCACTCTCATCCTTACAACGAGAACAAGGATGAACAAACAGAAAATGAGTGACTTTTATTGGACTCTTCAGATAAGTAAAGTTAGAGGGAAGTTTGACAGCCTGAAATATGGAGATATAGGTGGATACATAGAATCACAGATGAGACCTACTCACCTAGAGCAGGAGATGCTGGAGATATACATGAATTAATATCAACAAAATTAAGTGGCAATATTGTCAAATTGCTGGAAACTCAGTGTGAATTAATGCACCACCCAAGCAAGGTCTCCTAGATTTTCTCCCATGTTATCTTTTAGGAGTTTTATAGTTTTGAATTTTACATTTAAGTCTGTATCTAGAATTTTCTTTTTTACATGGACATCCAAATGTGTCAAAACCAATTTTTGAAAAGATTACCCATTCTCTATTAAATTGTCTTTGCTCTTTTGTCAAAGATTTGTTTGGGTCTATATCTGGACCCACTCTTGATCTATTTTTCTACTTCTTTACTAATATTATGCTGTCTAGATTACTGTAGCTTTGTGATAAATCTAGAAGTCAGATAGTGCCAATCCTCTTCTTTGTTCTTCTTCCTCAGTATTGTGTTGAGTATTCCAGGAACTTTTTGTATTGTTGATTCTTTTAGATTTTATACTTAGATGATCATATCGTCTGTGAAAAAAAGACAGATTATTTTTTTTTTCTTCCTGATCTATATACCTTTAATTTCCTTTTTATATCTTATTGTGCTAACTAGGACATTCAGTACAATGCTGATAGAAGTGGTGGGAGGATATGCTTACCTGTTTTCATTCTTAGCAGGAAATTGTAGTGTTTCTCACCATTAAAAACAATGTTAACTGTGGGTTATATAGATGCTTTTTGTCAAAATGAGGAAGTTCCTCCACTATTGTAACTTGCTGAGAATTTTGATCATGAATGAGTGTTAGATTTTATTAAATGTTTTTCAGCATCTATTAGTATGATAACATAATTTTTCTTTTTAGTCTGTTGATGTGATGGATTACACTGATTGGTTTTTAAAATGTTGAAACAGGCTTGCATACCTGGGATAAATCTCATTTGGCTGTATAATTCTTTTTACACATGGTCGGATTCCATGTGTTAACACTTTGTGGAGGCTTTTTGCATATATTTGCATGAGAGATATTGATCTATAGTTTCCATTCTTGTAATGCCTTTAACTGGGTAAGATCTGAGGTAACACTGGCCTCATATAATGAGTTAGAAAGTATTACTTCTGTCTTTGTTTTCTGGAAAAAATTGGAGAGAATTGACAGTATTTTTTCCTTTGGTGTTGAACAGAATTCACCATTGAAACCATATAGGGTTGGTGTCTTGCTTTTATATATTTTTCAACACTTTTGTTACATTCCACAAAACAAAGGATGGTAACTTGTATTTTCATTTTGATTTAGTTAATTTTAAAAATTTCTCTTGAAACTTCTTTTTTTGACCCATATATTATTTAGAAGTGTATTATATGATCTCCTAGTATTCAATGATTTTCCATCTATCTTTCTGATATTAACTTAAAACTTAATTGCCATTGATTTCTAAAATACTTTGTATGATTTCTATTCTTTCTCAAAATTTTTTAGGTGTATTTGATGGACCAAAATGTAGTCTATTCTGGCTGGGCTTGGTGGCTCAGCCTGTAATCCCACATTTTGGGAGGCCGAGGTGAGTGGACTGCCTGAGCCTGCGGGTTTGAGACATGCCTGGGCAACTTGGCGAGACCTCATCTCTACAATAAATCAAAAAATTAGCTGGGCATGGTAGCGCACGCCTGTAGTTACAGCTACTTGGAAGGCTGAGGTGGAAGGATTGCTGGAGCCCAGCCGGTCGAGGCTGCGGTGGTCTGGGTGACAGAGTGCAACTCCAACTCGAAAAAAAAAAGAAAAGTAGTCTATCCTACTGAATGTCCCATATAAGCTTGAAAAGAATATATATTTTGTTAAAAAAAATAGTGATTGAGTGGAAGTTGAGGAGTGAGAGGGGAATTGAATAGATGAATCATAGGTGACGTCTTATGGTGGTGAAACAACTTGGTATCATACTACAATTGTAAGCACATGACACTATACATTTGTCATAACCTATTGAAATTTACAGTACAAAGAGTAAATCTTAATGTGTATAATTTTTAAGAAAATCATTTAAGAGAGTGAAAAAATCCTATAATGGCACACAAAATGTAACCACATAAAACTTATGAGTGAAATAATCTCTTATATCAACTATACTGATATAGCTGGATTTATAGCTGCCATTTTACTTTTCTATTTTCAATGCTTCTCCAGTCTTTTTGTTGCTATTGCTCCTCTATTCCTCCCTTAATGCTTTCTTTTGCATTAAGTGAATGCTTTCTAAGATAACATTTTTAACTCCTTTAGTAATTTTTTGTCATTTTTGAGAGTTTTGAAAATGGTGGCACTTTGATTTGCTACATAAATCGTAACAGAATCAGCTTCATATTTGTACTAGCTTACTTCCGGTGGCATATATAAACCACTCCTACCTCTAGCTCTATTCTCTTTTTTTTCTTTTTTGTGTTATTTTTACACATATTATATCTATTAAAGCTACAAAACCAACAGCACATTGTTAAAATTATTATTTTAAAACCTGTAGCTATTTCCTTAGTTCAATACAGCTTTGCTCTCATTCTCCTACTTTGTGCTGCTAATTGCAAATATACTACACATATATTGCATCTCTGTATGTTATATACCCAATAATACATTATATACATATTATCTGATGCATTTACTTATTAAATAATTAAGAAAAGAGAGGAGGAAATAATATGTATTCATACTAACTTTTATAATTGCATGGTTATATTTTCTGGCACTCTTTATTTTTTCATGTGGATTTGAATTACTATGTGGGGATCACTCACTTTCAGTCAGAATAACTTTTATTTATGACTTGTAAGGCTCATTTGATAGTAACACATTATCTCATTTTTTTAAAAATCTGGTAAAGTCTTTACTTTCATTTTTAAAAAGATAGCTGTGATGGTTATTGTCTGTAAGCACTTTGAGTATGTTCTTCCACTGCCTCATGACCTTCATTATTTCTGCTCGGAAATCAACTGTTAATCTTACTAGGATTCCCTTGTAAATGATGTGTTATTTTTCTCTTGCTGCTTTCAACATTTTCTCCCTGTGTTTTACAGTATTTTTACTATGTTCCTGTGGGTCTCTTTGCATTTATCCTACTTGGAATTTGTTGAGCTTCCTGAGATTTGTAGAAGATTTTGCCATTATTTCTTTGAATAGTCTTTCTGTTCTTTTCGTGCACTTATTCTTTATGTATACTCATAAATACGTTGGTGGGCTTACTGATTTTCCACATTTTTCCAAGATTTTATTCATTTTTCTTCATTATTCTTTTTTTCTGTTCTTCAGTTTGTAAAATCTGTATTGATTTGTCTTCCAGTTTACTAATAATTTTTCTAGTCCTCTAGTAATTTTTAAATTACTTTTGCTTGTACTTTTTCAACTTCAAAAGTTCCATTTTATTATTTTTTATAATTGAATTTTTTATTGATATTTTATCTTTGATGTGACATTGTCACCATATCTTTCTTTACACCTGTAATTATGCTTTTAGATTTGTGATTATATTTATAAAAGATGTTCAAAGTTCTGTTTTTGTTAAATCTGAAATCCGGTCACTCTCATAGGTAGTTTCTATTACTTGTTTTGTTTTTTGTTGTTTCTGTTGTTGCTGTTCTTCTCAGAACATGGATATTTTCTTTTTTCTTTACATGCCTCATAGTTTTATTTTGGTTTGTTTGTTTTTTAAGTTTTAGATAACATATTCTCACAAATCTGGGTACTGGTAATGCCTTGTCCCTGACTCCAGTCTTAGACCTTTTTTCCTTAGACACAGAAATGCATTTTCTCATAGCTCTGGGTACTAAAAGTCTAAGATCAAGGTGTACTGGGTTTATTTTCTCCTGAGATCTCCCTTCTTGGCTTGGATAAGGCCACTCTCTTGCTGTTTCTTCACATGGTGTTTCTTCTGTACTCACACATCTCTAGTATCTCCCAGGCTTGTTATTGTTATTTTCTTATTTATTTTTAGTGGCTGCCTGGATTATTTTAGCAAAGTCTAATCCCTCCACTGCACCAACCCATTCTCACATGCACAGTGGTAAACCTCTGCTGTTGTTCCTCAGGAAGGTGCAGCTTTGTTTTGCCCACAGTCACCCTGGGTAGGACTCTTATTTCCTGACCACACCCAGCTACTAAATCCTACTAATTCCAAACAGTTTGTTATGCTGTTTTCAACAATTCTCTACAGCTCAGTCATTCTACCAAATAATCCAAACAAATTGTCTTCTTTGAAGAAAAACTTTCTGAGGTCAGTACATGTTTTTTATTCTGACACCTGGAGGGCCATTCCCAGCTGTCTTATTCCCTGGTTCTCCCCTGAAAACTGTCCCGACTACAGTCTAGGTTCTCTCTGTATGAAATCCACAAATATCTTCCCAACTGCTTTTCACCACAATCTCCACTGTTCCTGAGAGTACCTGCAGGCTTAAACTTTCCCACTTTTTTGTTGCAAATGAAGTCAATTCCTTAGGAAAAGAATAGATGCTGTTTTATTTTTATTTATTTTTATTTTTTCTTTCATAATTGAGTTTATTGGTTGTGTTGAGGGTCAGTACACAGACATTTTAATTTGTACACAGTTCCTAACATACGTACCGAAATCAAAAAAACCGTGTATTGTTATTTTTAAAAAGTTATTCCAGTGATTTCCCAGCTTAAAATTTGGAGGCGAATTCTCCTTAAGAGGATATCAAGTACCAGTATCTTCAAATGTTGATAAGCTGTTACATACATCCCACCAATTCACAATTTATCATATACA
>CAUYQG010231850.1:0-10000 GCA_963574415.1 Tarsius wallacei | reverse complement strand
GGAGAAATTTCCTTGTTAGACGTGGTTTTACACTGTAGGCACCATCAAATTAATTTGCTTAGAGAACCGAGCTGGGGTCACTTTACCATAATTGGGTCATTAGATAACAATTTATTCCATCTCATTATTGTCATGTGTGGATTGAGAAACCCAGCCAAGCAAAGCCCAGAGAGCACCTGTTCTCTGTTCTGCCTTACACAGCAAGTTGTTTTTCAAGAACCTTTTGTTCATTTGTATGTAGTTTGGAGAGCACCTCTCTGGATCCAGCAGAGTGAAGTTCCATGCTTTGACCGACCTGGAGGGAATCAGTTTCCGGATCTGGGACATTCCAGCCCCACCACTCAAGCTGATGTTTCCCTGCCCTACCTAAGCAGAGTGAAAACTTGGCTTCTTCTGGGGGTGTGCTACTCTGTCCTGTCCTCTAAAGTCTTGAGCTTCCATCTGAAAGTATTCTCTGTTCTGCCTTACACAGCAAGTTGTTTTTCAAGAACCTTTTGTTCATTTGTATGTAGTTTGGAGAGCACCTCTCTGAATCCAGCAGAGTGAAGTTCCATGCTTTGACCGACCTGGAGGGAATCAGTTTCCGGATCTGGGACATTCCGGCCCCACCACTCAAGCTGATGTTTCCCTGCCCTACCTAAGCAGAGTGAAAACCTGGCTTCTTCTGGGGGTGTACTACTCTGTCCTGTCCTTTAAAATCTTGAGCTTCCACCTGAAAATATCAACTTTGAGGTATACCTGCTTGAAAACAACAACAAAAACTTAAAATCGGGATTTGTCAAGGGAGTTTTTCACAACCCATGGCAAATATTTAAATGCCCATCATAAAACCAAACTTACACCTGTAGTCCTGGAGGGTCTTCTTGAGATCTCTCAACTAGTTGGCTGCTCTGTGGCCCCTGAAGAATCCAGGGAAGCCAATCAATAGCAGTTTTGGTCATAAGCTCTGAAAGCCTGGTGTACGTTCCTAAATGACTTCTTTTCTAGGGCATCAAAAGCTTTTACGGTTCTCACCAGGCAATTCATTCTGAGGGGCCCAGATGCGGCACCCGGCTTGGGGCACATCCTGGCACGCGCCCCCATGCACCACAGCACGGGCCAGCCCAGAGGTTGTTTTAAGAAGACATGTTTGTGTGGTATGCTGACGGGGTCAGAACAACATCAAAGGTAATCTTAAAAAGAGAACCTTTCTTGCCTCCTCTTTTTATATTCGGAAAGGTCATTTCTAAGCCAAGTATGTGCAACAAGGCCTCTCCGGAGGGGGTTTACTCCGTTGTTATTTTTTTGCTTGCGATTACAATAAGTCGCTTATCCCCCAAACAGATTTAAGAACAATAAACAAATACAAAAGGAAAAGGAACATCTCATCAGTAACAAAGACTGCATCTAAAGGCATTGAGTTTCGTGACTCTTTTACATCTCTTTCCAAGCAAAGCAGGAGTCCTACAGAGAAAGGAATCCAAAAGATATGAAAATTATAAAAATAGTAGAAAGATCCCATTTTAGTCAGGATCTTGTAACTTCTGGGGACAAATGGCGCTCAACACAATCTTAGCGCTTTATTCCCAGTAAGGCTCATTTGTGATCAGCTGAATATGTGCTGGTGCTGCGGTGAAATGTGGTGAATCACACTCCCCTCCATACGTAGAAGATACTTTTCCTGGATTTAGGATTCACATCTGGAAGTCAAATGGCGCAAAACACAAGAAAAACATGGATCTGTGTGCCGCTCTGAGGACTGAACCCCTAGGCACACTGCTGACCTCCACAACGAAGGCACAGCCCAGGGTGATGCCAGGTAGAAAAGTAACTTTTCTGTTGACAGTGGTGTTGGATTTTTTCCCCCAAAGCAGACAGAGCACAGATATGAAAACTGTGCAATTTGGCCCAATTATATTCTCCCCTGTCCCTCCATCACCCCATCCCCCAGTTGATTTAATGAAGGACTTGGAGATACAATTCATCGCTGATAAATAGTCCCTCTATTCAGAACGTTTATTAGACTGACAGCAGTGTGCACTCTCCTGCGTTTTTCCCTCGCCACTTATGACTCAGATGAATTTTAATAGGAGCAAAAAGCTTTTATTTGCGCTGTAATTTCACTTAAGGATCATATCCTTCAGAAACTGGCAGACGCTCATGTGTCTTGATTGCAAAACACACACTCAGGAGTAAAGAAACATGCAAAAGATGTTATTATTCAACCTGTCACAGTGTCACAAATCCACTTGGAACTGGGGCCATCAAAGCTCTTCATTGGGGCCCTCCTCCACCGTTTTCAGTAGGCCCTGTGAAGAGCGCACTTATGGCTTTCTGCCATCCCTACCCAGAATTCAAGGGCGAATTGCATTCTGCTGTTGCATCCCTGCCATCACGATGCCCACAGGAGGCTTTGAGTTACAGCGGCTTTTTCTGAACAAAATGGAGCTGCTTCACTACTGGTGCTACTTTCCTACCCCGGAGAAATCCGACCTGGTATGGGTCCAGAGTCCTTCAGGCGGTGGGTCCAATTTCACCAATTTCACTTCCTCGAGCCATTTCATCTTCTTTTTGTTTGGATAGACCGACTTGTGGCTCATAGATTTATACCTTCACAGTGATGGCAGGAATTCTCTTTATCAGAAATGTTTCGCTGAACTGCCTTGAACGTGCCCCAAATTGTTGGAGAGCCACCTTACAGAAGGTGCCATGAGGGTGCTCATCTGTGCCTGTCTCTCCTCTCAGTGTTTTTAAAATCTTGGTGTTATTGTCTCATCAATTGTATCTTTATCTTTCCTAACCATCTTGTGACGTCAGAAAGCCTACGTAATGTTGTGCCTGAAAAGAAAAGCTACTTTCTTAATCATGAATATAACATTTTATGTCACTGGAAACAAACTGAATTTTAAAGATTGTTAGCCCAAAATGAACACTGAACCCCTTTGTCTTAACTTGCTGATACGTGGAGCCGCAGCTCTCCGGAGGGGTGTGGGAAGTCTGTGACAGCCATCTGCTGCCATCTACTGGCTGGTGTTCGCGGTGCACCGCCTTCCTGCAGCTGACTCAGCTCACCGGGTTTGCCTTCGTTGGGATGTTTGAAGCGAAGGGCATACAGTGAAACTCTCATGAAACTCTCACTGTTTCCGTGGTAAAGTTTCAAAATTTTGTTCCTTAAGGATGCAGGATGATTATTATTTATCACTATTTAATAACTGGAAAAGTTCTTATTTCAAGAATTGTCTTAAATAACCAGCTCACAATATATGCCAGACACTGGTATCTGTTAATTTTGTGTACAATAATTTAAAACCACTTGACTTCAAGGATGTTGTTGTAGCTGCAATTTAAAAGCTAAAAACTGATATGGAGTGAAGGCTACTCGCAAGGAAAAGTTCATCATTTAAACTCATGTGTGGTTTTATTTTGTTTTGTTTCCCTTAAGTACAAGGTGCATATCTTAACCAAACTCGCCGCAGAACTGAGCAAGTTTATGCTGGAAAAAGTGACTGAGGACACAAGCAGCGTCCTGCACTCCCCGATGCCCGGCGTGGTGGTGGCCATCTCCGTCAAGCCCGGAGACGTGGTAAGGGCCGTGATAGTCTCTGTTGGACGTGCTGGTCTCAGGCTTCCCCTTCTAGAACAATGGCTAACAGCACGATCACACTCTTGGCAGTTCTCTCGTGGCATGAATCCTCACAGAATAGCAAAATCAATTTGGTGTATTCCTTGTCTACCTGTTTCACATTTGCATTGAGTTAGTGGTCCTACTTCTGATCATCTCCTCTCCCAGGCAATTTGGGACTGGAACAGAGAGAAAGCCAGATTCATTCTGTCATTTTGCAAATTCAGCATTTTGGGAAGTATTTTACCTAAAATTGCTATTTACTCTCCACTACTCTGTGCTTGAAACATCCTTGAAGAACTCATGCCATGAACTAATCCTCCAGTGAGGAACATTTTGCATGATTTCCGAAAAAAAGGTCTCATTGAGAAGGAGCATTAAGAAACGTTCAATTCCATAATCTGTCCAATGCTTGAGCACTTCTGTAGCTTGGTAAATAAAATTTACGATCGTAGTTTGAAGTTTCTCGTCTTGATCTTGTGATAAGCATAAATCAAAGCTATATTAATATTTTCTCTTCACATGTTCGATCTTATAACTTGCTATGGATGAATTAGTGGGGTGCATATCTTTTCATAGAACATGGACACAGTCTTTGATTAGCAACAAAAGTGAAAAGAACATTTAAGATGCAACCAGAAGGTTTCTAGGGGCACTTAAGTACTTGTGTTTTTATTTTTGTGCAGGAAAATAGCTGCCAGACGTGATAGTCTTTCATGGGTGATGTGGTGATTCCATTTTATATCTCAGTTAAGTCACTGTGGAGTATATATATTTTCCTGTCAAGATTATATTAAAAGTCCCTCGCTCCTGATTTCTTTATTAATATACATAAAATATTCTCTTAACATTGAGAAAAAAAATCATGTAGTTGGCATTGGCTTCTAGGAAAGTACTTACCATAAATGAATATTAAGAAAGCATGATCGGTTTTGGTTGTTTAAATGATTAGCCCTGAAATTGATATGGAAAATAGACTGAACAATTGCTTCACCTGGTGATACAGAAATAGAACACTATTAACTTTTCTAGAAAAGCATAAAAGAGGCTAAGTAGCTATGAATCATTATGTTTGCTTTGAAAGCATGGATACTCATGGAAGAAAGCATTCATGAAGACTGTCTAATACCCTAGTGTTAAGGATCTGGGAGAGGTGATACATAAAAGTTGTCCATATGTATGTTGAGTACGGGGCAGGGATTTGCCCCATGGATCTTCCTGCTACAGGACTGGGGTCACCGAAGGATAATTCCTTGGCCTTGACATTAAGAATCACACACTTCGCCGGGCTTGGTGGCTCAGCCTGTAATCCCTCGCTTGGGGAGGCTGAGGTGAGTGGATTGCCTGAGCCCACAGGTTCGAGACCCTCCTGGGCAAGTTGGCGAGACCTCATCTCTACAATAAAAATCAAAAAATTAGCCGGGCGTGGTAGCGTGCGCCTGTAGTTCCAGCTACTTGGAAGGCTGAGGCGGAAGGATCGCGGAACCCAGCAGGTCGAGGCTGCGGTGGCTGGTAGCGGCTACTGCACTCCAGTCTGGGCGACGAAGTGAGACTCCGACTCAAAAAAAAAAAAAAAAAAAAATTAAACATAATGAAGAAGTTTATTGATAAAAATGTGCTTTAAAGTTTCTAAAACTCAAATGATTAAAAACAATTTCATTTCAACCCTTCATACTTACTAGAATAGACTGGAGACCCGAACATGGGACCAACATTACTTGGAGGAGGAAGAGTGGTTGGAAATCTCATCTGTGCTTCACCACCATACCTATTTTTATGACAATATAAGCATAATTCGAGTAAAATTATCCATCTTAAAGACTGGAATTGCTCCTAGTCCTAATTCTGAGCTTCCAAATAAATACCTTAAACATAAGAGACTTTTGTGTATTAGCTGACAGTAAAATATACGCATAAGATGCATAATAAATATTTCAATAAATGATGAAACTGCTATCGGAAAGAATTATAAGAGACTGTGGCACCTTCTCGAAAAAAAGATATGCAATGCATAGAACTTACTTGATGAGTAAATGGCACGGGTAATTTTCATACTAGATTATGGTTAGAAAGTCCTTTAAATAACTTCTTTAAATAAAATCACATTTCAAATTCTTAGCTAAATACTTTCCAACTAAAAATATCTCTTTGACACTAAGTTTTCACAAAGTGATTCAAAATTCCTCAATATCAATGATACACATAAAACACAACTGATATAGTGTTTGGGAAAGTAAAAATGATAGATGAGATAGTAAATGAGGTACAAGAAAGTATAGAAGGCACACAAAAGATTACAGAACAGAATCCAGAGGAAGAGTAACAATATACAAATAATGATAGTCTAGCTGCTTCCATTAGCATTATCATCTTTCTGGATTTCACCTTTTGTACAATAATATGCCTACATAGTCACTCAATTGTTTGGCAAGTCCTTAATCTATCAAAACAGCAAGCAATAAAACCATTTTTAAAAGTGGCCCAGTACGAAAAAATCTGACATACCTGAAGAAAGCCCGAGTTGCCCAAGCAGATACTTCTCTATCACAGGCAGCAGTGGAGCAAGCAAGAATAAGGCAAGTTGCACAAGCCTGGTCTTCCTGTTAAAAGAAGAATATCTTCCCATTAAACATAAATTTTTTTTTTTGAGTTGGAGTCTCACTCTGTCGCCTAGGCTGGAGTGCAGTGGCATGCACACGGCCACCGCAGCTTCAACCTGCTGGGCTCAGGTGATCCTTCCACCTCAGTATTCCAAGTAGCTGGAACTATAGGCACACACCACCACACCCAGTTAATTTTTGATTTATTGAAGAGATGAGATCTTGCCAAGTTGCCCAGGCTGGTCTCGAACATGTGGGCTCAGGCAATCCTCACACCTTGGTCTCCCAAAGTGCTGGTAAACATAAATGTTTAAAAATAATTTTGCTGACTGCTGTATCTAGTGTTTAAATTCGTAACTAGCACATAGCAGGTGATCCTTAAATAGCTGCAGACTGAATGAAATCAGTTGGTTAAAAAAAGGAAATGAACACTACTAGTTTTAAATTTTAGCATAAGCGCTAGTATTAAAAGGATATTCTCCTTTTTATCTAGATTCTGATTTAATTTCTGGTTTTTTCTCCAATTTTCTTCTTGTGGCCTTTCTATTTTTTAGAAAATAACAGTAAGCACAAACATTGAGTTTCTATCATGTACCAAGCACTACTTTCAGAGTTAGTATATATTAATCCTCATACTACATAACTATTGTAATAGAATACATATTTTATATAGAAGGAAACTGAAGCCCAAAGAATAAAGGTAATTTATCCCAGTGATGGAACTGGGATTTTTAACATATATGGTTTGAATCCAGAGTCTGCATACTTAACTTAGATTGGGGATATTCTTGTTTTTAAACCGACCACTCCCAATTTCACCTCCTCTATTCATACAGTTTTAGTTTTGAAATACTAAGGTGTCCACACTATTGTTTCAAGTTTCCTCCTCGGTCATTAAGCCAAATCAAAAAAATAAAAAAAGACTTGTCCATAAATGTCTTGTGCTTTTAATAAAAATGCATTTATTACATAACTTAAACATCAAACTCATAGTAGCATACTTCAATGCTAAGAATTTATCAACAGAGAATAAAATGCTGAGAGTTTACTATAAGGTTTATATTAATCCTGCTTTGAAATGTCAGTACACCTATAGTGACTTAGGTAAAGAAAGAAATATTGCTAAGATTATCTGCAGGCATGGTGGCTTAAGCCTGTAATCCCAGCACTTTGAGAAGCCGAGGTTAAAGGATTGCCTAAGTCCAGGGGTTCAAGACCAGTCTGGGCAACTTGGTGAGACCTCACCTCTACAATAAATAAAAAAATTAGCTGGGTGTGGTGGGGCGTGCCTGTATCTCCAGCTACTTGGAAGGCTGAGGCGGAAGGATCACCTGAACCCAGCAGGTCAAGGCTGCAGTGGCCGTGAGCATGCCACTGCACTCAAGCCTGGGCAACGGAGTGATACTCCAACTCAAAAAAAAAAAGGATTTCAGTACCAGTTTATGTAACCATAACTGACATTCCCACTATCCTACTGTTTAAAATACCATCGCATTTTTTAAAAAGTATATGCAATTACCTGATGTAATTTAAAGAATCGTTCAATCTCTTCTCCATCTCCACCCACATTACTCACAAGTAGATGCCTCAGTTGATCAACAGGTCTAAGTTTATGAAACATAAGACTCCCCTAAGAAATAAAAAAAATAAAAAATAAGAGCAATAGATTTACCAAGCTTGGCTGGTAGCAACTGACCCTGCTACTACTTTATTTATTAAAATAAATGAAACAAACAAAAAAATCTTTAAAAATACAAAGTAAACTGGTTAAAACGATCATATGCATTTCAATTCCCAACCTACGCTACATCTGTATATCCACAGAGAAATTTAATAAGAAAACACTGTCTCCTGCTATCTGCCCCTCAAACCAGAGAACTGAAGTTAGGTTACTAATCAGTTATGTTGTCACTATGAAGTGGTAGCCATATTCACACCTTATACCAGGAAAAATTACAAATGCATCAAAAGATTTAAAGAATAAAATAAAACTATAATATTAATAGAAAAAACCAAAAAAGTATGGGTTAATTATTTTAGAAAACTTAAAGAAGCTTTTTAAAATTATAACACAAATCTCAAACAATAACTGATAATTTTGAGTACTTATAAACTTGTCTGCATGGGAAAAAATTCACAATAAGCAAAGTCAAGTGACAAACCAGGAAACATATTTGAGGTGAAAAAAAAAAAAAAAAATCACAATGTTTCTCTAGCTCAGCCTGTAATCCCAGCACTTTGGGAGGCTGAGGAGAGTGGATTGCCTGCACCTGCGGGTTCAAGACCAGCCCGGGCAACTTGGCGAGAAAAAAATAGCCGGGCGTGGTAGGCACGCCTGTAGTTCGGGCTACTCGGAAGGCTGAGGTGGAAGGATCGCTGGAGCCCAGGAGGTCGACGCTGGAATGGCCATGAACATGCGTACCACTGTATTCTAGCCTGGGCGAAGAAGTGAGACTCCAACTCAAAAAAAAAAAAAAAAAAAAAAATTCTCTAATACGTAAATCTTAATAAATTTTGATTCTATATATCAAAAAGACAATTCAATAGAAAAGAACAAATAGAACCATAAAGTTCATAGAAATATAAACATTTGAAAAGATAGTCAACCTTTAATTTTTAAAAAGACAGCATGTTATACTGAGAGAGACTCTGAGGAAACAAGCATTCACAAACATCACTAATCAAACTATACAAGGAAATCTGGAAATATCTATGAAAATTATAAATGCACATCCTCTTTGACTCAGCAGAAACAATTCTACACTTTACTCATACATGACAAATGATACATATATGCAAAAGATAATCCATTAATAGGAACTTATTTAAATATGGTACATCTACACAAAGGAATATCTTTTAAATATAAAATAGATGGCCAGGCTCAGTGGCTCAGCCTGTAATCCCAGCACTTTGGGAGGCCGAGTTGAGTGGAATGCCTGAGCTCGTGAGTTCAAGACAAGACCAGGTAACTTGGCGAGACCTCGTCTCTACAATAAATAAAAAATTAGCCAGGCATGGTAGTGCATGCCCGTGTTCCAGCTACTTAGAAGGCTGAGGCAGAAGGATCGCCAGAGTCTCGCAGGTCGATGCTGGGGTGGCCATGAGTATGTCACTGCACTCCAGCCTGGGCAACGGAGTAAGACTCCAGCTCAAAATACATATACATATACTTCCTCTGCTAAATCATTTGAATTTTGTCAATGTATTTCTACGAAAATATATTAACAATTTTTTTTTTGAGTTGGAGTCTCACTCTGTCACCCAAACTGGAGTGCAGTGGCACACTCCTGGCCACCGCAGCCTCGACCTGCTGGGCTCTGGTAATCCTTCCGCCTCAGCCTTCCAAGTAGCCAGAACTACAGGCGCGCATTACCACGCCTGGCTAATTTTTTTGATTTACTGTAAAGACACGGGTTCACCAAGTTGCCTGAGTCGGTCTCAAACCTGCCGGCTCAGACAATCCACTCGCCTCGGTCTTCCAAGTAGCTGGAACTACAGGCACTCGTCACCACGCCTGGCTAATTTTTTTGATTTACTGTGGAAACAAGGTCTCGCCAAGTTGCCCAGGCTGGTGTGGAACCCCTGGGCTCAGACAATCCTCTTGCCTTGGCTTCCTAAAGTGCTGGGATTATAGGTGCCAGTCACTGTGCCCAGATCATTTCTCTAAACTTTATAATAAAAAAATATAAAAAAGTCTTACTTTGCATACACACTTATATATTATACAATTTATGTGTGACCCAAGACAATTTTACTTTATGTGGCCTAGGGAAGCCAAAATGTTGGACACTTCTGA
>CAUYQG010231849.1:0-13048 GCA_963574415.1 Tarsius wallacei | reverse complement strand
CTCCACCACTCACTACTGGGGAGAGGAGAACCTATTCAGTAAATGGCGCTGGGAAAACTGGCTGACCACATGCAGAAGATTGAAACATGACCCCTACCTATCTCCATACACAAAAATTAACTCTAAATGGATCACAGACCTAAATGTAAAACCTCAAACTGTAAGAACCTTAGAAAATTCAGGAGACACTCTTATGAAAGTTGGAACTGGCAACCAATTCCTGATCAAAACCCAAAGTGCCCAGGCCATAAGAGAGAAAACAGACAAGTGGGACCTCATTAAGCTGACAATCTTCTGCAAAGCAAAAGAAACCATCAAGAGAGAGGGAGACAGCCCACAGACTGGGAAAAAATATTTGCCAATTCCATGTCTGACAAAGGCCTAACATCAAGGATCTACAAGGAACTCAAACATGCTGAAAAGAAAAACACAAACAGCCCTATTACAAAGTGGGAAAAATATATGAATAGACACTTCTCAAAAGAAGACATACGAGCAGCCAACAAATACATGAAAAATGTTCATCCTCACTAGTCATCAAGGAGATGCAAATTAAAATCACACTGAGATACCACCTAACTCCAGTCAGAATGGCCATCATCAATAACTCAAAAAATAACAGATGCTGGAGAGGATGTGGCGAAAAGAGAACACTTCTACACTGTTGGTGTGAGTGTAAACTAGTACAGCTTCTGTGGAAATCAGTGTGGAGATTCCTAAAAGTTCTAAAAATTGACCTTCCATATGACCTCGCAATTCCCCTACTGGGAATATAACCGGAAGAACTCAGGTCACTCTATGAAAAAGATACCTGCACATGTATGTTTATCGCAGCATTGTTCACAATAGCAAGAACATGGAACCAACTGTGCTGCCCATCAAACGAGGACTGGATTTTTAAAATGTGGTACATATATATAATGGAATACTATGCAGCCATAAAGAAGAACAAAAATCATGAACTTAGCAGTAACCTGGATGGAATTGGAGTATATAATACTGAGTGATCTCTCACAGAAACAAAGAGCTGAGTATCACATGTTCTCACTCATAAGTGGATCTTGAAGAACTACTGTATTACTATAAGAAAAGGATTGAAAGTGGTGAAAAATTTTTTGAGGGGTGGGGTGAGTGGGGAGGTGAGATTGACAGTAGTTGATATCTGCCTGGGAAGGGGGGGCATACCTCATCAATAAGGGTACTTGTACGGTGAATATTTGTACACCTAGCCCTGAATTGTACCCCAAAATTTTAAAGTAAAAATTAAAAGAGGAAAAAAGTAAACATACAAGTAGAAAGATTTCAAATAATCTAACAATACTCCTGAAGAAGCTAGAAAAGCAAGTACAAGACAAACCTACAATTATTAGAAGGAAAGAAATAATAAAGATCAGTCAGACCTAAGCAAAAGAGGAACTAAAAAAAAAAGAAAAATAGGATCAACAAAAGATAATGTGGGTTTTGTGGAAAGATCTATAAATCTTTCTATAAATCTATATACTGCTGGTAGGCTAACCAAGAAAAAAAAAGAGAAGACCCAAATAAACAAAATCAGAAATGAAAAAGAAGTATTAAAATTGACATCACAAAAATACAAAGATCATTAAACACTATTACTAACAACTATACACTAATAAACTGAAAACCTCACTTGAAAAGGATAAATCCTGGACATATACAACCAATTAAGATTGAGTCAGGAAAAAACAGAGAACCTGAACAGACTATTAATAAGTAATTAGATTAAATCAGTAATTTAAAAAAAAGTCTCTCAACAAAGAAAAGCCCAAGACCAGATGGCTTCACTGCTGAATTCTATAAAACTTACAAAGAAAAACTAACACTAATTTTCTTCAAACTATTCTAAAAATTCAAGTGGAGGTAATTCTATTTTATTTTATTAGGCCAGAATTGCTCTGATATCAAAACCAGACAAGAACACAATAACAACAAAAGAAAACCTCAGGCCAATATCCATGATGAACAAGGCACAAAAATTTTTAACAAAATGCTAGAAAAACAAACCAAATAGAACATCAAAAAGATAATATGTACTGATCAAGTGGGATTTATCTTAGGGATGCAAGGATGATTCAAAATACACAAATCAGTAAATATAATATCACATCAAAGAATGAAGGGCAAAAACCTTGTGCTTATCTTCATAGATGACTAAAATCATTTGCTAAAATTCAATATTTTTTATGACAAAAGCTCACAAGAAACAAGGTATAGAAAGAACATACCTCAATATATTAAAATCTATATGACAAACTTTCAGCTTAAATCATACTGACTGGAGCAAAACTGAAAGCCTTTCCTCTAAAATCTGAAACAAGACAAGGACATTGCCTTTCATCACTCTTTTTCAATCTAGTACTGGAAGTTTTAGCCAGTGCCATCAGGCAAAAGAAAGAAATGAAAGGCATCTAAGTTGAAAAAGAGGAAGTCAAATTGTATCTTTTTACAGATGACATGATCTTATAGTTAGAAGAACCTAAGACTTCAAAAAATTCTTAGCTTTATAAACAAATTCAGTAAAGTCACAGAATACAAAATCAACAAACAATAATCAATAATGTTTATATACACCTATAATAAAATATCTGAAAAAAATCAAGAAGCAATGCCATTTACAATAGCTACAAAAATACCTAAAAATAAATTTGACCAAACAGACAAAAGATCTCTTCAAGAAAAACTACAAAACACTGCTGAAATAAATTGAAGAGGACAAATTAAAAATGGGAAGAAATTTCATGCCTGTGGATTAGAAGAATTAATATTTTTATTTATTTATTTATTTTTTGAGTTGGAGTCTCACTCTGTCACCCAGACTGGAGTGCAGTGGCCGCTCCCAGCCACCGCAGCCTCGACCTGCTGGGCTCCAGCGATACTTCCGCCTCAGCCTTCTGAGTAGCCGGAATTACAGGCATGCGGTACCACGCCCTGCTGATTTTTTGATTTATTGTAGAGATGAGGTCTCGCCAAGTTGCCCGGGCAGGACTCGAACCCGTGGGCTCAGGCAATCAGCTCACCTCAGCCTCCCAAAGCGCGGGATTACAAGCTGAGCCACCGAGCCCGGCAAGAATTAATATTTTTAAATGTCCACAGTACTATACCCAAAACAATCTACAAATTTAGTGTAATCCCTATCAAAATACTAGTGACATTTTTCAACAGAAATAGAAAAAACAATCTGAAAATTTTATATAGAGCTAAAAAATACCTCAGATAATTAAAAAAATTCTGAGTAAAAAGGACAAAGTTGAAGCATAAACCACCTGACTTCAGTATATACTAAAAGGCTACAGTAGCCAAAACAGCATATTATTGGTATAAAAACTGACATGTAGACCAGTAGAACAGAATACAGAACCCAGAACTAAATCCATGTATTTACAACCAATTTATTTTCAATGAAGTTGCCAATAACACATACTAGGGAAAGGACAATTTCTTTACTGAATAATTCTGGGAAAACTGGATATTCATATCCAGAAAAATACAAGTAGACACCTAGATATCACTGTACACAAAATCAACTCAAGATAGATCAGACTTAAATGGAAGATCTGAAACTAGAATATTACTTGAACAAAACATAAGAAACAGTACAGAACATTGATCTAGACAAAGGTTTGATGGCTAAGACCTCAAAAGCACAGGCAATACAAACAAAAATAGACAAATGTGACTACATTAAACTAAAAAAGCTTCTGCACAGCAAAAGAAGCACCCAAGAGAGTAAAAAGACAATTCACTAAATGGGAAAAAAATATTTGCAAACTATCTCTCTGGTAAGGGCCTAATATCCAATATATACAAGGAACTCAAAATAAGTCAACTGGGGAAAAAAAGAATAATCCCATTAAAAAGTTGAAAAAGACATAAATAGACATTTCGGTAAAAGAAGACATACAAATGGCCAACAGGTATATGAAGATATTGTCAGCACCATTGGTGACCAGGGAAATGCAAATCAAAACCACAATGGGACATCATCTCACCCCAGTTAAAATGACTATTGTTAAAAAGACAAAGAGTTGCAGATACAGATGAGGACATATTGAAAAGGGAACTCATAACATTACTGGTGGGAATGTAAAGCAGTACTGCCATTATGGAAAACAGTATGGAGAGTTCTCAAATCTAAAAATAGATATACCATATGGTCCAGCAATCCCACTACATGGTATTTATCCAAACAAAAGGAAATTAGCATATCTAAGTTAGATATCTGCACCTCCATGTTTTATAATACTATTCACAATAGCTAAGATATGGAATTAACCTAAAAGTCCATCACTGGATGAATCGATAAACCAAATGTTGTGTATATATATAATGAAATACTACTTGACTATAAAAAGGCATAAAATCCTGTCATTTGCAGCAACTTGGGTGGAACTGGCAGTCATTACATTAAGTGCAATGAGCCAGGCACAGAAAGACAAAAATTCACATATTCTCTTGCCTATGTGGGACCTACAAAAAGTTGATCTCATGGTGATGGAGAGTAGAATGATGATTACTTGAGTTTGAAGGAGCACGTGTGTGTTGGGGGAGGTAAGGTAGGTTGATTATTATATACAGATATATAGTCAGATACAAAAGGAATAAGTTCTAGTATCTGATGGCAGAGTAGGATAACTATATTTAATGACAATGTATTGTATATTTCAAAATAGCTAAAAGAGAAGACTTGAAATATTTCCAACACATCGAAATAATAAATACTTATGGTGATTAATACTTTGAATATCCTGTCTTGTTCATTATACATTCTATGCATGTAACAAAATAATACAAGAACCCCATAAACATATGTGAATATGATGTATCAATAAAACATTTTAAGAATAATTAAAATGGTAACAAAAAATAAAGAAAGATTAGAAGTAGCTCTGCTGATCAAAATACAGATAGAATTTTTTGTTTGTTTTTTTCACAAATCAGTGTACTAACATATTTTATTTATTTTATTTTTGTTTTCAGGGGCAAAGGACCACTAAAGCATACAACTGATGTGATCTATGCAGCTAAAATGATATCAGAATCAGGATCAAGGATGGATGTTCTTGCTCGGCAGATTGCCAACCAGGTGAGTTATTTACAAACGGACATGGTAAAACTCCATGCTAATTGCTCCCTGCTGTTTGAACGTTGATTAGAGTAGATTAGAATTTTTACTTCATTTGAACTTTTTTTCTAAATTATCATTGAATTTTTAAAATATTATTAATATACACTTAGTGGACAAGTAATTATAAGACAGCTTAGTTATTTCTTTGGGTAGATTTTTTTTAGCTTTAAGTATAATCAAGTTATTTTAAATATTAGCTTTTTCAGCTTCAAATATACTAAATTTATTTTAGTTGGTTGTAACAACAAAAGTGAGTTTTTTGTTGTTGATATCTTAGATTTCTTTCTTTTTTTGTTTATGTATTTTAAATTTTTTTTATTTGTAACTGACATATAATAATTGTACATATTTGTGGGCTACATGTGTTATTTTTATGTCTGTATATACTGTGTGTTGATCAAAACAAGGCAATTATCATATATTACACCTCAAATATTTATCACGTTTTTGCTTTGCAAACATTCAAAATTGTCTCATATAGTTATTTTGAAATATTCAATAAATTATTGTTAACAATATTCAGCCTACACTGTTATAGAACACTAAAACATTTCCCTCCTAATTTCATTTTTTGTGCTCATTAACCAAATTCTCCTTATCCTTCTCTCCCCTCTCTCCTTCCCAGTTTCTGGTCGCCACTATTCTACTCATTATTTCTATGACTTGAATGAAGGTGCATAATATTTGCCTTTCCATTCCTGACTTATATCACAACGTCCTCCAGGCTCATTCATGTTGCCACAAATGACAGGATTTTATTTTTCTATATGCCTGGATATTCTATTGTCTATATATACCACATTTTATTTACTGATTCATCCATTGATGGACACATAGTTTCATTCCATATCTTGGTTGTTGTAAATAGTGCTGCCATACACATGAAAGTACAAGTATCTCTTCAATATACTTATTTTCTTTCCTTTGGATAAATACACAGTAATGGGATTGTTGGATCATATGGTATTCTATTTTGTTTTCTGAGATATCTCCATACTGTTTTCCATAATGGCGGTATCAGTATACATTTCCAACAACAATGTATGAGGGTTCTCTTTTCATCTTTTCCTCACTAGTGTCTGTTACTTTTTGCCTTTTTAATAATAGCCATTTTAAATAGAATGAGATGATATCTTATGGTTTTGATTTGCATTTTCCTGATGATTAGTGATGTAGAACATCTTCCCATATACTTGTTGGCCATTTGTATGTCTTCTTTTGAGATATGTGTATTCAAATAATTTGCCCATTTTAAAATCATATTTTTATTTTTCTCTTGAGTTGTTTGAGCTCCTTGTGTATTCTGGTGGAGTGTTTAGGTTTTTCCAATTATAAGATCATGTCATCTGCAAAGAGACAATTTTACTTCATCATTTGCAATTTGGATGCACTTTTTTTTTTCTCTTGCTTAATTGATCTGGCTAGGACATTCAGTTCTATGCTGAATAAAAGTGGTGAAAGATCTTAGAGAAAAGGCTTATAGGGTTTTTTAAAATCATTTTTGCTCTTCAAAAATCAATATATTTCAATATTTTATTATGTTATATTTTCTGTATCAACAGTATATTCTAGTATTTTATTTTAAATGGAAGGAAAACTAATATTTAATAGACTACTAAAGTAAAGATAGAATGTATATGAAGTATATAATTATTATAGAGATATGTTTATATTCACTGGTTCCTTTGGTTTTGGATTTTTCATGTGTCCATTCTGATATTTCTAAGCAGATACATTATTAGACTAACTTTATGCTTAACTTTAATTTAAAAATTAGTTGGTTTCCTTAGTTAATGTGTTGAGACATTCAATTAATATTTCAGACTGGGGTGTGATATTACTTTGCAGCTTTTGTGATATATTCAACTACATAATACAAATTTATTTCGCTTTGGGAAAAACTCATTTTATTTATTTTGCAGCTTTCCACATTATTTCTTGCTTATATATTTGGAAGGAAATTTTATTGGGTTGCTATTTATTATGATTACCATTATTCACTCAACTTCTTGGAACATGAAGAACTCTCTCCTATTAGATATTATATTTGTGAATATAAGGAAAGAGAAACAGGGACAAATAATAGTGGATAAAAATATTTGAAAGCATTCGTAAACATATGGGTCTTTTTAGTAAGTTGTTACTTTAATCATTATAAAAATTTTATTAATCTTGTTTATTAGTATTTACAGTTAAAACAAACATCCTAATGTAAGTCAAAATTTTCTACTCTGAATAAATGACTGAAGACTATGTATTTCCATGGTTTTTCTTCTTTTAAAACTTTCCTGCAATCACTTTTATGGCAAAGACTAAATCTTTGTGGAATAATTGAAATCATAGTACATAGACAGATTTACATGTACTAATAATGTTCAGATGCTGATGCTTACCATTTTTCTTCTGTTTCTTTTGGAACACACAATTTTCAAAACTCAAATAATTGTGTCACTTTAAGTTTTGTTATATTGATATTCTTTAATTGGATCAGATCACCTTGAAGTAGGTACTTTTATAATGTAGCTTTATTAAATTATGCCATTGTTTTTAGCATTATTCAAATTGTATGAGAGAAAGCAAAAGTATCATCTCAGTTCCATGTAGCTTTGACATTTTAAGAGAAGCTTACAGCAGCAGTCACTGACTAATGAAGAATTATGGATGACTCTCTTTGGCCTTTTCCATTTCATATATAAAGGAGTTTCAAGTGAATTACTTTTATTCTGAACCAACTCAGTTCTACAGAATCGAAATTGAGAATAAAGAAACTGACTCAGTTATTACAGTGATCATCTAGGGAGATAGTGAATGTGCTTCTGATGCTATTTGATGGATTAACAAAACTTTAGACAAAAAATAATATCTGAAATTGATTGTGGAATGCAATTGAGTAAAGTGAGCAAGGTGATTTTTAGTGTCTATATTTTTCTGATACTTTGGTTGCTTTCTATTTTGATCAATCTAATAGTTCAAAAAATTTCAACAATCTTTATAATGCTTTTTTGTCTGATTTTTTGCTGGATTGTCATCAGGTCAAACACCAGTTAATTTCCAATTTCACCTAATATAGCTCTAAAATTGGTATTTATATTTATATATTATTTTATACTATTTTAATGGTAGAATCAGTTTGGACCTGGCTGTTTCCCTTTTTTCCCCTTTATTTCAATAGTTTTAGGGGTTACAAATGGTTTTTGCTCTGGACTTTAAGTGTACCCACCACCCCCATCTGTGCACATTGTATCCAAGAGGTGATTTTTTTTTGTCCCTCCACCTCTTCGCCCCCTTCCTCTTCTGAGTCTTCAGTATCCATTATGCCATTCTCTGTGTCTTTGGAGATCCTTAGATTAGCTTCCACTTATAAGCGAGGACATGCAGTGTTTGGTTTTTTGTTCTTGAGTTAGTTCACTTAGGACGTTTTCCAGTTTCATCCAAGTTGCTGCAAAATACTTTATTTGATTCTTTTTGATAGCTGAATAGTATTCCATAGTATATGAGTATATACCACATTTTCATTATCCACTGATAAGTTGATGGGCATTTAAGTTGGTTTCACATCTTTGAAATTGTGAACTGTGCTGTGATGAACATATGGATGCAGGTGTCTTTTTAATATAATGAGCTCTTTAGGGTAGATACCTAGCAGTGGATTACTGGATCAAATGGTAGATCTACTTTTAGTTCTTTGAGAAATCTCCATACCAATTTCCATAAAAGTTACACTAATTTGCATTCCCATCAATAGTATATAAGTGTTCCTTTTTCTCTGCATTTGGGCTATCATCTAGTGTGTGTGTGTGTGTGTGTGTGTGTGTGTGTGTGTGTGTGTGTGTTCGTTTAATGATGACCATGCTGACTGGTGTAAGTGATAACTCATTGTGGTTGAGTTGCATTTTCCTGACAATTAATGATGCTGAACATTTATTTTATATGTCTGTTGGCCATTTGTGCATCTTCTTTTCAGAGATGTCTGTTCATTTTGTTTTCCCACTTTTTAATGGAGTTATTATTTGCTTTTTTCTTGTTGAATTGTTTGAATTCTTTGGAGATTCTGGATATTAGTCCTTTTTCAGATGTATAGTTTGTAAATATCTTCCCCCATTCTGTAGATTGCCTATTTGTTCTGTTTATTTTTTTTATTTTTGCTGTGCAAAAGCTTTTCAGTTTAAGTCCCATTTGTTTATTTTTATTGTTGCATTTGCTTTTAGGATTTTAGTCATAAATTATTTACCTAGGTCAATGTCCAGAAGAGTTTTTCCTAGGTTTTCGTCTAGGATTTTTAGGGATTCAGTTTTGATATTTAAGGCTTTAGTCTATCTCGAGTTAATTTTTGTATATGGGGAGAGAAAGAAATCAATTGTCATTTTTATGCATGTATCTAATTTTCCAAGCACTATTTGTTGAATAGGGGTTCCTTTACCCAGTATATACTTTTGTATGCTTTATCAAGGTCAGTTGGTTGTAAGTATTTTAGTTTATTTCTGGATTATTCATTCTGTTTCATTGGTCCTTGTGTCTGCTCTTGTACCAATACCATGCTGTTTTGGTTACTACAGCCTTACAGTATAATTTGAAGTCAGGTAATGTGATGCCTCAACCTTTGTTCTTTTTGCTTAGGATTTCTTTGGCTATTCTGGCTCTTTTTGGTTCTGTATGAATTTTAGGATTGTTTTGTCTAATTTTGTGAAAAATGATATTGGGAGTTTGATAGGAATTTAGTTGAATCTGTAGATTACTTTGGATAATATGATCATTTTAATAATATTGATTATTCCAATCTATGAATATAGGGTGTTTCTTCATTTGTTTGTGTCCTCTAAAATTTCTTTCATCAGTTTTGAAGTTCTCTTTGTAGAGATCTTTCACCTTCTGAATGAAATATATTCCTAGGTATTTTAGCTTTTTGGCTGCTATTGTAAATAGAATTGAGTTCTTGATTTGATGTACAGCTTGGTCACTCTTAGTATAGAGCAGTGTTACTGATTTGTATGTGTTTGTTTTTTTTTTTTTAATCCTGGAACTTTACCAAACTGATTTATCAAGTCCAGGAGTCTTTCAGAGGAATCTTTAGGATTCTCTAGGTATAAGATTATATCATTTGTATACAGAGATAATTTGATTTCTTTTTTTCCAATTTGAATCCTCCTTATTTCTCTCTCTTGCCTGATAGCTCTATGTAGTACTTCCAGTACTATGTTGAATAGAAATGGTGAAAGTGAGCATCCTTTCCTTGTTCCAGGTTTACAGGGGAATGCCTTCGACTTTTCTCCATTTAGGATGATATTTGCTTTGGGTTTGTCATATATTGCTTTTATTATTTTGAAGAATGTTTTCTCTGTGCCTATTTTGCTTAGAATTTTTATTATGAAGGAAAGCTGGATTTTATCAAGTCCTTTCTCTGCATCTATTTAAAAAATTATATGTAATTGTTTTTAATTTTGTTTGTGTAGTGGAGATCATGTTATATTGACTTGCATATGTTAGACTGCCCCTATATCCCTGGAATAAAATCCAATCAGTAATGGTGTATTTTATTTTTCATGGGCTGTTAAATTTGATTTTCTAATATTTTGTTGAGGATTTTCACATTTATATTCATAAGGGATATTGGTCTGTAGTTTTTGTTGTTGTTGTTACTGTTGTGTCTTTTCCTGGCTTTGGTATTAGAATGATACTGGCCACATAGCATGAGTTAGTGAGGATTCCTTCCTCTTCAATCTTGAGCAATACCTTCAGTAAAATTGGTATCTGTTCTTTGAAGGTCTGATAAAATTCAGCTGTGAATCCTTCAGATCCTGGACTGTTATTTTGTTGTTGTTGTTGTAAGACATTTCAATACAGTTTCAGTCTTGCTACTCATTTTAGTTCTGTTCATCATTTCCATTTCTTACTGAACCAAAGTTGTATGTTTCCAATAATTTATCCATTTTCTCTAGATTGACCAGTTTGATTGTATAGAGGTATTCATGATAGTCTCACATGATATTTTTAATTTCCATTGCATCAATTGTAATTTTTCCATTTCCATTTCTGATGAGCTAATTTGAACCTTCTTTCTTTGTCTCCTAATTAGTGTAACTAATGGTCTGTTGATTTTGTTTACCTTATCAAAGAACCACCTTTTTGTTTCCTTGATCATTTGTATATTTTTAAAATTTCAATTTAATTTAGTTCTGCTCTGATTTTCATTATTTCTTGTCTTCCACTAGCCTTGGGTTTAGTTTGTTTGTGTTTTTCTTGTTCCTTGGGGTGTGATGTTTGTCTGTCAATATAGGATCTTTCAGTCTTATTAATGTAGGCCTTAAGTGCTATAAATTTTCTTCTGAGCACAGTTTGACTGTGTTCCAGAAGTTTTGATAGCTTGTATAATTGTTGTCATTTATTTTGAGGAATTTTTAAAATTTCTGTCTTAATTTTATTGTTAACCCAAGGATCATTCAGGAACAGATGGTTTAACTGTCATGTTTTTGTTTGGTTTCATTTTTATTTGGGTCTTCTTGGAGTTACTTCCTAGTTTTATTCCACTGTGGTCTGAGAAGATGCTTGATTTGACTTGGATCTTTTTTAATTTATTGAGACTAGATTTGTAGCCTAACGTATGGTCTGTCTTGAAGAATGTTCCATGTGCTGATGAGAAAAATGTATATTCTGTGATTTTGCTGTGGAATGTTCTATAGATGTCTATTGACTCCATTTGCTCTAGCGTCTGGTTTAACTCCAATGTTTCTTTCTTGATTTTCTGCCTTGATAATCTGTTTATTACTGTCAGTGGTGTGTTGGAGTCTCCCACTATTATTGTACTGCTGTCTATCTCTTTTTTTAGGTGTAGTGGAATTTGTTTTATAAAATAGGGGACTCTGATGTTAGACACATATATATTTAAAATTGTCGCATCATCTCATTGAATTGATTCCTTTACCTTATATAATAACATCTTTGTCTTTTTTTATTGTTGTTAATTTAACGTCTGTTTTATGTGATATAAAAATGGCTAATCCTGCTAGTTTTTGGTTTCTGTTTGCATAAAATATTTTTTCAAATCTTTTCACCTAGAGTCTACAGAAATAATTGTGTGTTAAGTGTGTCTCTTGCAGGCAGAAGATATTTGGGTTATGTTTTGTTAATCATTCTGCCAGTATGTATCTTTTTAGTGGGGTATTGAGACCATTTACTTTCAGTGTTAATGATGGTATTAAGGTACCAATCCATTCACCGTACTCGATTCTATTTAGTTGGTTGATTATTTATTTATTTACTTGCTTACTTTTTTATCTCTATTGAGTTAGTGTTCCTTAATGCCTGTGAGTTTCATGATTTTGAGCATTTTTTCTACTGGTGAATTTTGACGTTTTGTTTCAGTATTTAGAATTCCTTTGAGTATTTTTTTGTACAACAGGTCTGGTGTTGACAAATTCCCTCAACATTTGCTTGTCTGAGAAAGACTTCATTTCTCTTTCATTTATGAAACTTAGTTTTGCAGAATACAAATTTCTTGGCTGTTATTCTGTTTGAGGAGATTCAAGATGGGACCCCAGTGTCTTCTGGTTTGTAGGGTTTCTTCTGAGAAATCGGCTGTTAGTCTGATAAGTTTGCCTTTGATACTTTTTGTCTCACTGCTTTTAAAATTCTTTCCTTCACATTAATTTTGCATAACCAGATGATTTTATGCCTTGGAGATGTTCTTTTTGCAAATAATCTTCTGGAGGGTTCTTTGAGCTTCTTTTTTTTTTTTTTTTTTTTTTTTTTTGAGTTGGAGTCTCACTCTCATCCAGACTGGAGTGCAGTGGCCGCTCCCGGCCACCGCAGCCTCGACCTGCTGGGTGAGCTTCTTATATATGAATGTTTAAATCTCTGGCAAGGCCAGGGAAGTTTTTCTCCATTATTCCCTCAAATAGGGTCTCC
>CAUYQG010231847.1:0-25606 GCA_963574415.1 Tarsius wallacei | reverse complement strand
GCTAAAAATAAGTGATGGATGAGAACTTGGTCTTCTGACACCAGTGAGAGAACTGGGTCGGGTTGAAACCGCTCCACTCTCTTTGAAGGCAAGAGGCCTTCTGAGTGGAAAGGGTAGCAGCTGGTGGTCAGAGAAAGCAGGTCTGGGTTTTGTCTCCAGCAGTCATGGGTCAGGGCACACACTGTGGTCTCTGTTTTTGAGACTTAATTCTCGCCTGTTGTTTGAAGGTGTAGGCCCACCGTCGAATCACCGAGAGCCTTCCTCTCCAAAGGGCCACGCTCCCTGTAATGAGAATGCAGCTATCTGTGGGAGCTCTTCTGGTCCTGCCTATTTGGCCATGGTGGTACTGGGGCATCGGGTGGCACAGCCAAGGACCCAGTCGTTTGCAACTTAATAGCTCACAGTCCCAAGTTCTAGGACCGGAAATGAGTGCCGGGATCAGAGATGGGGAGGGCAAAGGAGACGTGGCAGGAAGAGAGAGGTGACACACCTGTTTCTCTCCGACTTTAAACTAAGGAAAGCGGAAGCACCAACAACGAAGGGTGGGAAATTTTCGTGGCAACTCAGTTTTAACAAACTACTTCCAAAGCCGCTTTAAATCATTTACCTGCTTCAATGTCCCAACCGCCCGTGTATTTTTTATCCGTCCCCATCCCTACAGGCTGTCTCCCCCAAATCAGTAAATCCAATTTGTCATCACTCAGATACGTTTTCAGGCTCTGAACAACCATTTTTTATATAAACCAAGCGGGATTAACTTCCATCAATTGTTTAACTGCAATCAAGACATGTTCATAAACAATGTAAATATATTTACTACATTCCTTTACAAGACAAGTCCCACAACCAGCCAAGACAGTGGGTAAGAGTGAGCCCTTCCCGATGCTTTATGGAACTGCTAATGAGTATGGATTGCTGTGTCTCTTTAATTTTACCTTGGCTTGAGGGAGCCTTATTTTCCTAGGGATTTAGGTTAGCTCCCAGATGGTAAAAATCAGGATCAATCTTCTTTTCGAGTTAAAAATCACTCTCACATCCATTCTTGCTATTTCTCCTCTAGGCTCTCATTTCCCACTACCTCGCTAAAAATAACTGCCAGTGGTTTGTGGAATTTGTTTGCTAATTCCCTCAGCCCCAGAAGGTACTTGCTGGTGACATGCAATAAACTTGACCAGCTCAACATTCGTAAGTTATCTTGCGTCGTCACTTGACGTTTCTGGGTGGCTGTAACCGTTTCTGGACTCTCTTAAGTTTTGGAGTGTTGTTTTCTTATGAAACAAAACCAGTGCAATACCTGAGAAGGTTCAGCAGACTGTGCTTTTTACTTCTTTCGTGCAATACTTGGGCTTTTAATTGTTCATATCTATGGTGTAGTCCTGTTCATCAGGTACTGTTCTTGGCACATGGTCTCCGTGGATCAATAAGACAGACCACAATTCCTTCCCTCATGGTGCTTGCTTTCATGAAGCGGGGTAAACAAAACAGAATATACACAATCAATAAGTGACCCATAGGGTTTGTTGGAAGGTGGTAAGTGTGACCAGAAACAAAAATAGAGCAACACTGGTGTTTGGTTGGGCGCCTCGCCAGTTTCCAGAGGTAAGACTGCAAGTCGTCATGAGCTGCCACTGAGCCTTGACAAGGAGCACCAGGATATGGGCATCCCGTGGCCAACTCATGCCCCGGGCTGTTCCTCTCCTGCGTCTTCGCCTGTGCCTCACCCCCTGCTTTCCTGTCCCTCCGAGCACTTCCTCGTGCCTCTCGCTGTCATGGTGCTGCCTGGTTCTTTTCTTTTTTATTGCCTGGCTTCTGAATGCCCACAGAGGTCCCTTTTGCAAGTGTCCTTTGCTGGTGTAGACTCTAGGATTTCAGTCTTTCTTTTGTCCAGCAAGCAGAAGGAACTTCAGGCATCTTCTGAACTCGCTCAATGGCGCTGTGTAGCTTTCCTTTAGATATGAGACTGGTTTATTTTCACTGAAGCAGGGGAGTTGACGCTGGAATAAAACACCGGAAAAGTCGGAAATCGTTGATTCTACAACCATCATGAAAGTCATACATGTAAACAGTTTTTGTTCAAACATCTTACATTCAATGCTGTTCAGTGTCTTCATCTTGGTCAATACCGCCATGACCCTATTTGTAGACCTTCGTAGATAAAGTGTGAAAATTATTAAAACACTCGCCTTAGTGCAAAGAAAGGAACGTTTTCCTTGGAATGCAATCAACATTTGGCAATTTATTATTTGAGATGCATTGCTAGATGTTTGTGGGCGCTCTGCCACCAGATTGGAAAGTGTGTTTCGATGACGAATCCATTCCATCTGACCTGTCTTTCTGGGCCGCGCTCTGTGACGAATCCCAGTTTGCTCCTTGATTCTGCAGCCTGGTTGCGGCCTCCCCACAATCCTCCACTGCCCCTACCCCGCCTCCCCCTCTTTATGCCCCATGAATCCCGGGCATCCTGCCATCCCATTACAGCCTCCTTCCGCACTCCCCCCTTCCAGCTCACAGACTCCCCCTTCCTCTGACCTCTCAGGCAGTTCCTGGCACACCTCCAAGACCCCCTACCTTTGGCTGTTAGAGTTGTGGAGAACAGCAGCTGTGACCGCTGCTCAGCTGGGCCCTGACACTGGGCCGAATCGAAGCCTCCTAGACTCCAGCTTGCAATGCACAGGGAAGCCCCCACGTGTGGACTGCGTGAGCTTCCAGCCAGCCGGAGGGCTGGGGACCCTCGGGCAGCCCTTGGGAGGTTGTCCTGAAGAGGACATTCTCCAAGGCCGCTTCAATGTCACCCGCCAAAGCCCTTGCTCTCCCAAAGACCAAGGTACTGTGCGAGTTAAGCTGAAGGTTAAGTGTGTCTCGGGCTGTAATTTTTCCCCCTGATTAACTTTGGCCAAGTTGCAACCTTCAAGTGAAAGGCGTGCGGCCGGCTCACGGTTATGAGATGGACGCTGTTCAGATCCAGTTTAGATCGTCTTTAAAGCCTTTATTGAGGGAAGGACGAAGAAAGAGGTAGAAAAGTGATCACTGCTCTTGTTTCATTTTAAAATAAAAGAACGTGAGGTCAACCACTGCCGGTGTAATAATCGAGTTATCAAGGTAATGCCGTTTAGAAAATCAGGTGGGCTCGAAACATTTTTACAGGAAAACCGGGAAGGAATGGACCCACGGTCACAGAACCCTGTGAATTCTGCGGAGCATCTGATGGATTAGGAATCAGCCCTGTCAACTGCCCTGAAACCAAATCCTCGACCCTGGCTCCCACTCTCTCCCCTGCAGAGCATAAGTATTCTTACGGGGCTTCCAACTTCTTTTTCTGGTTTGAACTCTGTAATTCTCCTCTCTCTCTCTCTCTCTGAATAAAGAAAGAGTGGAGTGAAGAGCGAGCAACATGATCTTCCCAGAGATAGGAAGCAGGAATACAAGGGCTCTTTGTTTCCATCCCTGAAACCCCAGGACTTACGTCCAAGCCAGAAGGCCATGCAGAAAATGACGCGGGCATTATTCTGCCTCATTTACATGTCAGCCTGTCTGCCTCTGACCTGTGTGGAGGAATGCATCGTTATGCTGAAAATGTGCATGCCGAAAGTCGGAAATAATAGATGGTGTCGGAGAACAAATTCAATGTACGATACCTGGTGACTCCCGTCATTGAATGTTCGTGGTTTCATGCCACATTCGAATAGATTCTCAGCCTCTTTTCAATGACTCCTGGATTTGGAGTTACTGCCTCTGTTGCGTTGCTTCCCTTTCTGAATTTAGCAGGTCAACATACACATTCCAAAAATGCTACCCAAAGAATATAAAGTCCTGCTGTCTAGGATGGAGAGCCATTTGCTGGGACCTGGTGGCTCAGAGTCCTGGTTAGATCATTGCCAGATTGCTACTCTTTCTGTGAGGTCACAGCATTTTCACGCTGGAAGTACCCTCAGTGATAGAGTGATAAAGAGATTTTACAAACAAAAAAAACCCAGTCTTTTCCTTGGCTTTCTAGTGAGTTAACTGCTGACCTAGATGACCCAAGTGTCCTAACCTTGGGGCTACTTACTTCTGAACTTCAATTTTTATCTTATAATGCTTTTCCCAGAGGTATTTTGCATACGAGTCTGCAAGATTTTTTTTCCTTTATTTTGGTTACTTTTACTGTAAAATTATCCTCTTACTTTAAATATCCTTCTAGCTCAATTTTAGGCAATTTTCTTATTTATGACATCATAGTTGTTTTTATTTTAATTTTCTTCTTCGAGAATATAATACTCAATTTTGTTTGAAAAGCTAGAGACTCAGACCACTTTCTCCGAAAATCCAAGTGACATAAAATCTCAGAAATGAATCTGTCTTACCAGGCATGGTACCTGACCCCAGATATACACAAGGTTGGAGATAAAAGTGAAAATGATTTTTCAAAAGTTTTCCAAGGGCGTGTTTCAACTTTTTAGTTTCTACACACATATCTGGATACCGATCAGAAGAGAAGTCATCTCGGGGAGATACTTGTGAGCCCAGCCTGGGCCACCGGAAACGCTGGGAGTGTGTTGCACTCACCCAATCTGACAACAGGGGTTGAACACCGGCCCTGGGTCGTGGTTACACCAGGAAAGATAAAACAATCACACTGTGCTAGGCTACTTAAGTGTGACCTATCAGGTATGCAGAGTCTTGGGGCTAGGTAAACATGCTGAATTGAATTAAAAACTGAACAACGAGATGATTGGGTTGGCGAGTATGACAGTCCAAGCCACTCTCCTCCTCTTCACACCCGTGGGAAGGCTTGGGTCTTGACCTCCTTGTGCAATCTTCAAACACATAGTAAGAATTAATCACGATTAGCTCTCTATTTTAACAGCTGCCTGCTACTTCCATAGCCCTGTGCAGCTGCAGACTTCTCTCCCTTTGCTGACATCATAATCCCATTACAGCTGGAAACTTGCACACATAAAATGCAGATTTAAGCTGATTTTGAAACAATTTATACTTGTTAATTGCTCCAATCTATATCACAAGCATAAAATCGCAGCCCTCATTTGGCAGCCCGTCTCCTCCTGGCCAGAGGCAGGATCACCCTCCTCCTTGAGCTGGGTTAACGGTGGCCCCAAACGCACAGGCGGCTCTGGCGGCTTTCAAGTCGTTGACACACTTGTGGACTGAATTTGTCCAGAAGTGGCATTTGTCCATCTGCTCCTTGTTCAGCTCTCTCCCCAGACGGACCTGGCTGGCGGCTGAGAGAATGCCCCAGAACCAGGTGAGCCTCTGAAGGCACTACAGGATGCAGCGGCCGCTCTGGGCAGGCTCACTCCTGCTCCCGCAAGGAAATCCCAGGGACTGTTTTCTTGACTTGCTCGTCAAGTGGGAGAAATTGATTTTCTGGTTTGGTCTGTGCACTTTTTCGACAAGACACTTACTTGACCGATTCCACTCTGTCTTTTGTATTTGTGCCTCATTTTCACACAAGTGCGTGGCTTGCAGCTTGATACGTGGATTTCTTCAGACTGTGTTGGTACAGGCTATTCAATCTAATGAAAAATAGCCAGCTAAAAGAACTTGTGTGCATGAACATACATGCGGTGTGCGTACACATAGGAACAGGACATGTTTTGACACTGCTGGGTTGAGGTTGCTGTGATTACATTAACTATAGATGATTATTTTGTCTTCTAGCAAATTGTGTTGTCACATGCTTAGAGGAACACAAGAGGAGAAGTACTGAAAAATCTACTATGTTAAAAAAATTAAGTCAATTTCCTCTTGAGCACATCGGGGATAGTATGCAAAACTCTAGCAGGAAAACAGACCCACTGACATCCCAAACCACAAAGAAGAGCCTTATTTCTGCTTCGAGATGGTTCTGAATGAATTGGTTTTTAGGTTAAAAGATTCCTTTCCTCCTCATGTTTTTAATCTGGTGATTTTTTGTAGCCCCATCTGCTGTTCGTTAGTGGAAGTGTCTAGTTAAGGATCATGAAATGTCTTCAGCAATTTCTTTTTCTCCCAGTGGCATTTTGCATTTTAACTGCAGAGTGTCATACTTAGACAAAAGAGCCACCATGTTTTCTGATGACCAAACTAATCAAATTTATACTCTCTAGTATAAACCATCAAACTTATACTACTAGTGTTTTTTTTTAAAATAACTATGAAGTATGGTAGGAACATGGGTTTTAAAAAGAAATATCCTAGAAGTCACCCAAATCTGCCAAATATGTGGTATCACTTAGTAGGAATGTGAACCCTTCTCAGTTTCAGGCTATGAATCCTCTAGCAAACAATTCATTCACTTCGAGGCTATAAAAACAGATTAAATTCCTCAGCAGGAGAAGATATCCTTATTCTAGGTTAATCTTAGAGGTCCCTTGGATAGAAGTCAATGCTTGCCTCCTCCATCCAAAGGTAAGCACTGGCAAGCTTTGTCTTAGTGGCCTCCATGAGAAAAAATCAGGCTCTCACTCCGTCTTTGGATCCCTCCCCAAAGTGGAGAGTTTTCCAGAGGTGAACCCCACAAAGCCTCCCAGATCTCCATCCCTTGGCACCCTTCATCACCACCTGCTGTTGTCATTCAGGAGTTTTTCCAAGAGTGTGATGAATTGCCAGGCCCGTCACGCCTCTGATCAAAGAAGATGGCACCCCAATTTGGCCAACGACTGAGTCAGGATTATTCAGCCTGAATTGCCAAGTGTCTCTTCCTCTGGCAATATTTAAATAGACTGCAGTTTTGATTGACATCCCTTGGACAGCCTCCTCCTGGCCCTCCTGTTCCCAGCTTACGTTGTCCTGCTATCAGGATAGAGTTGCACTCCATCAGACAACGTTCCCTGTGCATGATAGAACTTGGTTTTTTTTTGTTGTTGTTCTTACTGAAGAACTGTGATCCTGCTTTTTAAAATCAGCTGACAGCACATCAGCAATTCCTGAGCTAGAAGACAGTCCATCTATCCTATAATATACACATAAATATTTGTTCTGCCTAATGGAGAGAACGCCCTACACTCACTTGTTGTTTCAATATACAGCATTACTGCAAGTCCTAATGCCAGTTCGGAGAAGACCGTAACTCCACCTATGCCTCCCCTGAGTCTTGTTTCTGAAGAGGGATTCTTTAAACTATGCTCTTCATGCTAGCTAGAAGGGGCAATATGCTTTGGACACAATGTGTTCAGCGGGTGGTGTTCAGGACTGAGGATGTTTACTGCCAAAATGTAGCTCTGGGAGGACATTTTTTATTTTCATTCTAGTTTCAACTGATTGCCAAAGAAGGATACTAAACTTAGTCTACACACACACACACACACACACACACACACACAATCTATGATTATTGATCTATTAATAAATATTAAGTCTACCTAGATATGCTCTAAATTAACCAATTGAGAATGCCTACCTATCACTTCACTGTTTAGACAGCTATGAAATCTGATAACGAATGTATTTTCTTTTCTCAGATAAATATCGCCTTGCATCTCCATACTTAGTTTCCATTTGCAATTCAGGACCGTTCCTACGTTCGATGTCAAGGAGAGCGTCTCCCTTACCTCAACTAGAGTAGACCGAAAAGGGAGGATTCAGGTGCAGTATTGGCAGGGAGGCTGCAGGCACTCCTTTCGGCCGGAGCCAAGAGCAGCTCTGGACAAAGATCGTTAGTGGCCAGGTGGCATCTTCGTTCTGAGCTTACTGTTTTCTTCGGACTGTGGAGCAACTTTTAGATAATTGGATCTGCGGAGTTCCTGCACCTGGCCCATTTGCAGCAGTTTGTATTTCATTCATGTCCCTTGGATCTCCCAGGCCTCTCTTGGTCCTGTGTTCCTAACCTCACGGCATGTTCCTCCATCCAATTGGTAAACAAGCAATCCCTCCGGCTCCTGCACAAATGCCAGTGCATGGATTGGCCATTAAGAAAGCCTGTTCTGGGAGCTGTTGCCTGTCCTTCCGGGAAGGGAGCACATCCCCACTATGATGTCCTCTGCTCCCTTGTCCCAGTGTTGGGACGCATAGGTCCCTTAGAACCAGGTCTTTCAGCTTAACTGGTGTGTGTGCTACAGCTGCATCCACGTGTGTTCAGTGATCTGTCTTGAAACCTCCATTAACGTCTCTGATTTCATTTCGCACTTAAGCAAACTGGAACCCTTTGTGCATCCACAAAAAGGAAAGGGGGTACTCTGGGACTATCTCACCTTGGTAACTAGAGTGGCCTCGGAATCAAGGCCAGGTTGGTAGGGGGCACTTCCTGTCTTCCCGGGGCTGCTCTCTTGGTGGGTCTGGGAGCAGAGGACCCCATAGCCTACTGGGTCTGTCATGGGGGCAGACGGATACCGCAGCAGCTCTCTGTGACACATGGACTGTTCAGCCCTGCGGGGACCCTGGTTGACAACAATTTGGCACCAAAGTTTCCAGAAAACGGTAGACTGGCCAATAGGATCATCCTGGCAGAATGAAAGACCCTATTTCTCTGTCCATAGAGGAATCTCCTCTAAATCCCTTCATTCAGGAAAGAAATTGATCTTTCCTGAAGGGAAAGGCTCAAGCCATATTTTCCAAGTGGAATGAGGTAAGACAGAAAGAAAAACTCAACCTCACATCTGAGTTTGAGAATTAGAAAGAAAGAAAAAGAAAGGAGGGAAAGAAAAAAGAAAATTTTAAAGAAAGGAAGGAAGAAAGTTAAGAGAGAAAGGGTGGAAGAAAAGAAGGAATGGAGAGAGGGCAAACAAACTAAGGCAATTCATTGGGACTAAAATAATCATCTTAGATTTTTATTTTTGTGTGCGAACTTTTTTTGGCAATAGGAATTATTTCTTGGATGTGTGAGCATGTCCAATGAAATGTGCAATTAAGTCGATAGAAATAACCTGCGTTACACTTGAGATGGCTCATAACTCCCATTGTTTGAATGACTGCCCACACAGGTCCTCATGTGATATATGATGATGACCAAATACTCCTCATAAGATGGGGGTGACCACAAATGCTTCCCAAATCAAAATCCTCAAAGACGTATATTTTGGGACCCACAGAGATAGAACACTAAGTGTATGATGTCAACATCCTTCAGGTTAAGACCCGTGAGCACCTGGGCCACCACTAGCAGGCTCAGGCAGGCTTCATCGCAGCGGTAGCTCCAATCCCTTGGTCTCTGATAACCCTTAGTTTATGTCAAGTATTGGCTTTTCTGAGAATCCTTTAGATAAGGCATAGCCTTGGGTAAGTCTCTGGGATTCTCTGGACTTCAGTTTCTTCATCTGCAAATGCTATCATAAAAAGTCTTCAGTAAGTACAATCTATTCGACTGGCCATCGTTGTATCTTGAAGATCTGCTCTTAAATGTTGCTCTGGTTTATCCACAGGTGGTTTCTGTTTAGTTTTATTTATTTATTATTTATTTGTCTGTTTAGCTATTTTTGAGTTGGAGTCTCACTGTGTCGCCCAGGTTGGAGTGCCGTGGCAGGCTAGTGGCCACCCCAGTATCGACCTGCTGGACTCTGGTAATCCTTCCACCTCAGTCCTCCAAGTAGCTGGAACTACAGGCTATCTGTTTAGTTTTAATTGTTTTTTTTTGTATGGAATGCAGTTTCATGCAAGAAGTCTATTTTAATAATTTAGTATCCCTAGTAATCGCAAAAAAGTTTAAATTCAGTGAGATTTTACGAAAATCCTAGGTTACTAAAATCACATTTAATGATTTATTTGATTTGATTTAAGAAAGTATAAATAAATGCTCTTAAGTTCATTTTGGCCTAATTTTTCATGGAACAATGACTGCAATTGAAATGACCACTGGTCAAGAAATTAGTTAACATTTTGGCGTGTCTCTCCAACAAAAGTAGAATGAATCACCAGCAAGGACAAATTTCCTAACACAGTAACAGAAAAACAATCTGTTACACAGTTTGAGACATCTATAGTGTTAGCTATAATTCATGCTTTTAGGTAAATTATTGCCTAACGTTAGAAATATCCCCATGATGAAACACTCATAAAGGCAGCATCGAAGGTCAGGGCTCAGTTTCCACGGACTGGTTTAGGAACAGAAGATATCCTAAAGGGTTAAAGGTGATTAAGACGTGTTCCAATCCCATGAGCTGAGCCCTCAAATGCTTGGTTTCTGGCAGCTTTATTTTGGCAGTGACTTTTTTAGGGGGTTTAGGCAATAAGCAGAAGCAGAAGAAATCATTTCCATTTTGTCAGAAGAGAATGAAGAAAATAACACCTATCAAGGTTTCTACTGAATCTGAGTTGATGCGGAGGCTTCATTCAGCACACAGAGGACACGTAGTACCTAATGCTCTTTCACTCATTTGTGTTTATTCTGTGCATGAGCTCTGTCTGGGCAGGATGCTAGGAGCTGGGATGTCCCATGAGCAAGGAAAACACCAGCCTACTCTTATGGAGCATCTAGGTGGAATTTTGGTTGCCTCAATTTTTTTTTTTTTGAGTTGGAGTCTCACTCCGCCGCCCAGCCTGGAGTGCAGTGGCACACTCCCAGCCACCGCAGCCTCGACCTGCTGGGCTCCGGCGATCCTCCTGCCTCAGCCTTCCAAGTAGCTGGAACTACAGGCACGCGCTACCACACCCGGCTGATTTTTTGATTTATTGTAGAGATGAGGTCTCACCAAGTTGCCCGGGCAGGTCTCGAACCCGGCGGGCTCAGGCGATCCACTCGCCTCAGCCTCCCAAAGCGCCAGGATTACAGGCTGAGCCACCGAGCCTGGCCGGTTGCCTCAATTTTAAGAAAGTATGAAAAATGGTATTTATACACTCTCCCCTTTTTTCCTTCTAATAGAGAAATAATAACAGATGAAATTTATGCAAATACAGAAAGCACATCCCATTACTGAGCAATCAAACGTTTTCCAAACATAGCTTGTACATCTTCTCTTTAAGGGATTTCAATCAGTATTGAAAGTAGAAGTATGTATCAGTGTATGGGAAGGGATATGAAAAAGTGCATCAGGCATTGTGTACCTTGTTAGCAAATGGGCACAGGCCTTATAATCACTGAGCTAAATTCCACAGACATAGGCAGCTGGCTGATCTCGTGTTCTTTGCCCTCGAGCTTGCTTCCTGACCAAATGAAAATACAGGTGTTATCAGTGCTTAACAAAGGCTCTTAGCATCCCCGGTAAATAATAAGTCATGGTTCTGTTTCCTCTTAAACTCTTGGGGTCCTATTAGCCCCATGGGCAGATGGACTGGGCCTAGGGTCATTAGCTCGGTGGTTCTTCAGACTGGTCCTTCAGCTGCTATAACTAGTCTATGGCCACCCAAGAATGTCCGTTAGACACATGCCACACGAACTCCCAGCGTCCCTGGGGCTTCCAGAAATGCTCCCAGAAGAGCTAGGAATTTGGCCCTGCAGCCTACCCTCTTGGTAAGGGATACGCTTAAGACTTCCTTGGATTTTGTCATATATAACATGTCCTTTTCTTGTTGACGGAGTTGAAAGGGACCATCATTTGGGACTCAGCTACTCAGAGATCCAAGGGGAGGTCCTTGAGTAAATGATGCTGACAGTCTACATGCTAATGTGTTAGGGAATCTATTCCTCATTTATTATTGGTGACTCAGTAAATAATGGTAGAGTCACTCAAAGTTGCTGCTGTCTTCAGGAGACCGCACGTTAAAAGATAATCGGGTGACAGTTGACTGGAGTCTCTTATTCAGCGATGACTTAATATGTGTGCCTTATTAAAGGCACTTTTTGGACATTCTTCTGCCTTTTCCCAAATTGGAGTGTTGAAGAATTTCTGCCACCAATTCTTTCTGGAAGACATGTGACCAGACTTTCTTTCCAGCGGTCCTTATCACTGCAAGTGGACTACTTCCTGAGTTGACGTATGCTCAGGAAACCTGCCTCTATAGACCTATATAACTCCATCTATCTAGATCTACATATAGCAGTCCTCCCCTTATTGCCTGAAACTGTGGCTGGTACTGAATCCTATATATACTTTTCTAAAAAATCTGATAACCGAGATAGCGACTAAGTGACAAAGGGGCAGGGAGCATAGTCAATGTGAATATGCTGGACAAAAGAATGATTCATGTCTCTAGCAGGATGCAGTAGGATGGCAAGAAATTTTATCGCGCTCCTCCGAATGGTGCACAATTTCAAACTTGCAAATGGTTTATTTCTGGAAATTTTCCATTTAGTATTTCCGGACTGCGGTTGGCCTTGGGTAACTGAGATCGCACAAAGTGAAATCGTGGATATGGGGACATACTGTATCCCTACGTCTCTGGATATATATCTGTCTCTCTCTCTCTCTCTCTCTCTCTCTCTATATATATATATATATATATATATATATGTACACACACATATAGAACTTGAAGAGCCCATCTGAAGGGTTTTACTTTCTTTTTAATATTTTTGAAGGCTGCTTTATGATCCTGTTGACCTACTATTAGTGGAAGCTTAGCTTTCAGCAAAGGTAATTAAATTATAAAATCACTGCTGCAATCATCAAACTACTCATAAAATAAGAAATGAAAAAAAAAAACCCTGAAATAAAAATCTTGCAGGCTTCTCTTGTAATATTGCTCCCTGATGTTAATTACATTTAAATGGGCGAGTACTATTTTGGTATCATTCATACGCCTCCAAAAGTACTTTCCAGTTTATCATACCTGTCAACCTCAGTGCATCACAGGCTAATACTTTATTAAGAAAAAAATCATTAGGGAGCTGCTGATCCCATTTAAGTACATTGGGCAGAATGTAAGACTAATTAAAAAGCATATTTTTACATTATTAATTTCTGAGTTTCACACTTAATGAATGTGAAATGACAGGGCTACTATTTTTACATTCTGGCACTCTGGGCTTTCCAGTCGGGGGAATTGAATTCTGGGGATTTTTGCAAAGATGTTGCTTGGGAAATTTGTTTTCAAGAAAAGCTAAGCTTTTTAGCTGTGCCTTTTCCTGGAAAATTATACTAAAGCACATAACAGCCACTTAAAAAGAGTAGTTAAATAGATGTTATTTTTTTCATCATACTGCTATAAAAGTATTTTAGATGAGGTATAAAATATGGTTTTTAAATGATATTATGATTTGCAAACACTAAAAAATAATTGCAGTGCAGTTGAGAGAGAGAGAAAACATCTAATCTTTATTGTGTAAGACAATGCGATAAAATATTTTACAGCCAAAAGCTCATTTTGCATCTGGAAAATTGTGTAAACTGATGGGGAAAAAATCTCGTTAAAACGAAAGGTTATTTTTTTTAATATTCTCAGAACAAAGCAACGCATTACAACTGCCTTTTTCTTCTTTCGTATTTATTAAACCAGTCATACCAGTGCCTGCCGTTCAGTATAAACACAGGCACAAAATGACAAGACCGCGTGGACGGACAGAGAGGAATGATGTCAGGATGCAAAAGATTCACGTGAAGACCTGTCGTGGGTGTTCTGTGGACTCCTGTGCCATACTCAATTGCAGGGATGCATTATTAAGTATTAAGTATTACTTTACTTAAAACTTCGCTGGCTGAGCACTGGCTTCCCAAGAGCTTGCTTGCACACACGCGCGCACACACACACACACACACGCACGCACGCACACACACAGCTCATTTTTACAGGGCTATGCAAGAAGGGTAGGGGAAAAAAATCCTTTCGTTTTTCCTTTCTTTTTCAAATGTGCTTACAATTACCTCTCTGTGTTTTTATTGTCTTTTTACAAACCACAAACTCACACTGGAGGCAAGGCTTAACTGCGGAGGCTTTCCTCATGTAAATATTAGGAAATTACATTTGTACAAACTGCGGGGCTTTGTAAATGGGGGCTGGACAGCCTCCAACACAAATTAATCAGGATAAAGTTGCTCTATGTTGAACAGGACCATAGTTTATTTTCTTAAAGTATTAATTTGTCAACAGCTACCCTGCCTCGGCGTGGCTCATTTGGAGGGCAGAGAAGGAAGACACAGATGTGGCTGGCGCTAGCTGCGTTTTCACCTTGTGGTTTTAGGAAACGATTGCAGTTAATCAAAACAAAAGCGTGCTTAATTTCTCAATATGAATGTTCACACAAACGTTAAATATCGCATGACAGAAATGTGAATGTACATGCAGAGGCTTCAGAAAGTCTTGTTTTCGGGGGGTGGGGGAGGAAAGAAGTCAATTCAGTCTGATGTTGAATAATTTATGTTATGTTTTGTTTTTCAGGATTTCCCCCCCTCCAAAAAAATGCTTTCAGAGTCTCTACCTCTAATTTTCTGTTCCTTTTAAAATCCACTCCATGGGACCCCGAGGACTGCAGCGTAAGCCTTATTCTCACCACCTCACGCCTCCCTGGTCTCTAAAACACTGTGGCATTTTTAATTATAATCTTGATTTTCTTAAAATATTTTTTTCTTGTTTTTTGTTTTTTTTTTCCTGGAATGGAGAAGTGTGTGTAACGACCTCTATTTTTCAGATTTGCCAAAACAAATTAAGGAAAATGTTCAGCTCTCCCTTTGCCAAATGTTTAATGCTTTTCTATGAAAGCAAATCTTATTTGTAATGTATATTAAATCTGAAGTAAATAATGCACCCCGTCAGAGGCAAATGCTATTGTGCAACTACGAACAGTTACCAATCTGGCTTTTGATAAAAATAGATCATAGGAAGAATTTCGTCATTCAAAGAGCACGTACATCTGCGTGGTTATAACAGTCTGCGCATGAATCTAAAATGCCTATCAGAAGGTAACCGCGAGCTCAGCGAACTCATGTCTCATGGAAACACCTACTTATAGGCTATTTCTTGAAGAAAAAAAAAAAACCTCAAGCATTCTGTTGACCAGGTCTCCAAGCTGATGCAAATGAACTCTGTAAATTCCCACTTCAATTTTTCCCACCTAGGATTCAAGCATTATAATGATGAACTGATTTCACGGTGGTCTTCTTCTTCTGCCCCCACCCTCTGCTCGGACAAAGCGCAGAAGCCACAACCTGGGCCCTGGACCTGCCCTGGTTGGAGTGAGGGACAGAGGTCTCCCCCCTTGAATCCTCCTGGAAGGACCCTGCCGGACCGAATGGCTTATTTTCCCGACGTCACGACACCCATTCTGAGTGCAGATTGACTTTAAGACAGTTAATAAGAGAGGCTTCCGGACGTCCAGATTAGCTGGCTTCCGCCACCTCTCAGGTCTTGCCGGGTTGTTTATATGAACACACATCTTCAAATATTATTGACACTCTCCTCGCTTTATTAGTTTGCATCCACCCGCCGTTCACCGTTTTATTATTCAAGATTTCCGCGGTTGCCAGGTATTAATCAATGTATTATGCGGCCCGGCTGGGCAAGCCGTCCTGAAGAGAGTGCCCCTAGGGTTACCATAGTCAAGCGCGAGAAAAGTGTTTTAGACATGTACACAACATGTGGTTTACTATTATCATTAAATGAGGTGAACTGGGACTCTATACATATGGATTTTGAATTGCATAAATTTTGATTGATATCATTTGAAGACTGAGGCTCTGAAAGGCTAGATTTTGTGAAAGACGATACACAGACCAGCTATTACCACATACAATCATACCAGGAAAAGTCTCTGAAATGAGCAAGGCAGCTGGCTTTTAAATAGCTAAAACATAACATCAATACTTATTTTGAATAATGGAAAAAAGAGGTAAAAGATGTTGACCCCTGCCTGACAGCAACATGCTCCAAAAGGTAGAACTGGCCCCTGGGGACCCCCCACCCCCACCCCACAGTAGCCAAGCCCTGTTCTTTCTCCTTCGTTCTGCCTTTCTCAGTACCCACCCCCACCCCCCGTCCGCCTCCCCTTTTCTACTTCTCCAAAAAAAAAGTAAATATTTTTTTGAGCTCTAAGCCGCTATGGACAAGCGGCTAGAAAAAGAATTTTCACAAATTCAGGAAACACTTGAGAGGTAAAACCAACATCCTGAGACACAAGACAGGCCAGCTTTTGACACCAGGTTGGACCTTCGAGGCCTGAAACCTCCAGCCAGGAAGTGCTTGTCCCTGGTCAGGGCTCCCGAGGCCCCCAGGCTAAGGCAGGAGAGCTGCAGAACTTTCCATGCGTCCCCGAAACCAACAGGCCTCTTCATGGGAAATTGGCTGAAAATGTGCTGACCGGCATAAAACTTTTTATTAGGATCCGAGAGCAGGAGGCTGAACTACCGGGGAAGGACGGGTCTAGGCGGGCTGGGGAGGGCGCAGCCAGGACCGGGACCCCACCCCCGCCCCCGGCACTCAGCGGCCCCGGCCGGTCCCATCCGAGAACCCGCGCGCCCCCGCATCTTTGGGGGTCGGCTCCCTGCGCCCCCCAGCCCGCTCTGCTCTCCGGGATCCGACTCCGCGCCCGGGCTGCACCCCGCGATCCGGGCGCGCTCCCCGCGCAGCGCGCTCGGCCAGGCTGGGGGGGGGGCTGGAGGGGGGGCGCTGCGCCCAGAACCCCGAAATCCGGTGGGAGGGGAAGATCGGGGCGGGGGGGGGGCGCTGGAACCCTCACTCCTGCCGAGCTCCCGAGCGGGGCAGACTTTCCGAAAGGGGAAAAAAAGGACATAAATCAGGAAATTAAAAAAAAAAAAATAGTTTCTGCACATTTTCAAAACCCACGTTGCGCTCTCTGAGGTCTTTTTCATTTTAACCAAATCAGGGGGACCTTGTCCTCGCAGCGGCGAGGCAGATGGAACGATAAATCACAGGCGCCGTTGACTGCCTGCAGTGCGCTCTCCCCAGCTGTCACTTTTTTGTCTCTTTGGTTTTAGCTGACACGGTTTGAGGTCCACTGTGAACCAATCTGGACTTTTTTTTACAGTCATATCCATCAAAACGACCAGTGGCCATCAGCCCGCTGCGGCCATCGATCGGGTGGCCCCTGCCCCCCGCGCGGGCCGGCGCGACCCGGCTCCTAGGTGAGGCTGGGGAGAGGGACCTCGTGGGCGCGGATTTTTTTTTTTCCCCCTCTTTTTTTTTTTTTTTTTCTTTTTTTCGCCTCCAGCTACAGCTGTGATTTTCCGAGCAGTCTTGGCTAACGTTATTAAAGTTGCATCACGCTGGATACAGAGCAAAGCAGATAACAGGCTGGGCGCACGAGAGCCGGGAAGACCGGCCGCCTCGGGTTCCTGTTGTTTTTTAAGCGCGCGAAGGCGCCGGCTGTAGCTCGGAGTTTCCAACTCGTTGCTTATTTTGCAAAGTAAACAAGCCAATGTTATGTGCATAACCTTCGCTGTCTCGCTAAAGGTCAGCGCGCCTCTGCTCATTTCCCGGGCTGCCTTTTGGGGGCACTCTGATGCCGGGGATTTCCTCGGGTGTCGGGGAAACGAGACGTGCTCGCCTAACAAAGACTCAATCTACAAAGGCTGCAAAACAAAAACATTGATTACATCTGAACTGGAGTGCGGAAGTTTGCTTCGGTGTATAAAATATCAGCCCCCGAAGCGCTCCATGGGGAGAGGCGCTGGGCTGGGCTGGGGCCAGGGTGCCCAGGCGCGTTCCGCAGACATGTCTTGGAGAGCAAGACTCCCCCCTGGCCGGCTCCTGCGATAGTTGTCCAAGACAGGATGGCCGTGAACGTTCGGGAGATAGGAAGCTAGGTTAAAATGAAAACTCTCTGTTAGAATTGCATTTTCTTCCAAAGTGGCGTGTCTCTTCCACCTCTTTCAATAAGGCAGAGATAATTGCACATACGTACTCAAGTTTGAACTCCAGAAAGAACTGGGCAAGAAAAAAAAAAGAACATTTATATGTGAGGATAGGGAGCTCACAGATACACAATTTAAAAAAAAAAATTGGCTGCTTAAAACCCCCAGTTAGGTCAGGTTAAATTTATTATATATTTTTTTTATAGCTGAACTCTATGGTTTTGACTTGAGGTGACAGCTGAAATGCACCAGAAACCTTTGGAATTTCAGTCCTATATATTACTATGAGGAAGAAAATAAAGTTCTACCATTAGAAGGGCTTGCCTTAAATGTTCAGGAGAAAAAAATGTTAATTTTTTCCCTGCATTTTTTTTTTTAAAGTACAGAGTGAGGTGGGTAGGCTGGGCAGAACAGCTAGCTAAGCATAATATGAACATAGCTGAGAAGCATCTGCCCATGCTCTGCATTCGACGTTTTCAGATCGCTGAAATGCGGTAGGGAATGATCGGTCATATTTTTACGTGAAAACACCTACTTTGGGTAACGTGCATCACCGTCATCCTTCCGAAGAATATTTTCTGGGCAGTTCTCTGAGCCAGGTGTATTTTTGTTATGACCATTATTGACCAGGACAGAGCATGAATCTTTTTATGCGAGGTTGCCAAGGGCTGTCTAAAGTTCACTTCCAAGTGAAATGCAAGGGAGAGGGAGAAAAATTTCTCCGTTTTGAGAGGAGTCCATTCATACAACTCCTCTTTTAGTTTTCCTATTCAAATCACCTCCTACTTAAGAAAAAAAAAAATAGACCCAATGTGGAATCCACTCTGGAAACAGCATCTGTGTCCCGTAGCAAAATGCCTTGTGCTATGTTAGGTGCCCGCAGTGGATTTTACAACCTTCTCTACCTTCCCAGCAATCACAATAAAGGGCATCCCTTAAAGTATCCTGTTTATCCATCAGCAAATGCCCAGAATTACCTCTGACTGGGCCTGGTGCTGCGTGGTGCTCTCTGCTGTCTTATCACTGTTGTGATGACATTGAAATATGCAGTGTCGCTGCAGTCACTCTGCAGGTCAGAGGTGCCATGCTCTGTACCGTTTCTGGAGTGTAGCCTTCTGAGGATGCTGCCAGCATCTCGCCAGACTGGCTGTGTGGCAGCAGGCAAATCAGTGTTATTCGGGCATCAGTGGATAAAAGGTAACGCAAAACAAAAAACACAATAACAAACAAAAAAACTTCATGGAGGTCCTGATACTTGGGCTAAACTTCCCTGTGCTCTCTAATTTCTATTCCATTGGAAATCTGGCAGAAGTGGCTAGTTATCAAAATCCAGAGGTAGGATCTCAAAGGTGTCCAGAGCTGCAAATGTATGTCTATAAATCCAAGAAATTAATTTCCTATTTCTGGGAAAGGCATGATAACAGGTTCTGTATTTATTTACTCTGAGTGCATTTGGCACAGACAATTGAAGGAAAGGAGAGAATGCTTCAAATTCTGTCCTAACTGCAGTGCTTTCCAGCTGTGTTCCCCGCAGACAGGGGCGTATTTGATGGCAATTAAGGAACCTACTCTTTGATTTGCATGACATAGTTCCCAAATAATCCAAAATGTTAAAAAATAGGCAGAACACCTTTGCAAATCAGGGCCATTTGTTGTTCTGGTCTGGCCTCCGCCCTGACATCTGCATTTTAGAAGCTAATTGACTGGCATTGTCAGCTCAAGATGAGATTGTGTTTTTCACTATGACCTGAAAACACTCCCTGATTATATCCTTGGAGGATAAGTCCTCCCTCTGGTTGCGCTATTGTTTTGTTTCTATTTTTCACTTGACTCCAACCCCTAGTGCAAAAGAACCGGGGCAACCAGAGAGTCACTGGGCTTGCTTTTTCTTGCATTTGTCATCCTGAGGATAGAATGCATACTTGCTCCTTTAACCAAACAGTTTAGAGATTCAGCAGGGCTGGAGAGACTCTTCTCAAACAGGAGTCTCTTTATCCATAATACCACTTTTAGATATTCCACTAAATTTTGCAGATCCCTTCTTTAGATTGCTTATATTTCAGTTTTGTATATTTTTATTTTATTCCCTGTGCTAAATGTGCAACAGAAAAAAAAAATACATGATTCCAATGTCTGCACTTCTGTCTGTCAAGACATAAGAGTCAAAGAGGGACAGACTTTTTCTATTTTAGCTCTTCAAAGGAAAAAAAAGAAAAAAAACACAGCATGGATACTATATTTCTTCAAGCTTTCTTTTAATGTCACTTAAATCACTCATCATTTATTAAGTGTAAATCCTGCAGTGTGCATGCAAGAGTAGTATCCAGAAATGGGGGGGGGTGGAGAATTTGCAAATAAGTGTTATCCAGGAGGAGAGTTTAAGGCTGACCACAGTACAGTGGCCAGATGACATGGACATGTTGCAGGTGACACACACACAGGTAACCAGTGAACTTGAAGACTCTGTCCCTTTTCAGGAAGCCCACAGCCTGGCTCAGCCAATGCGATGGGTGGCTAGTGGTGGCCTTTTTAATCCTATTCACATTACATCCTTTATTTCTTTTAAAACAGCACGGCCAGCTGTGGCCAGTAATTGCGTGTCTTTTGTTCTAGGGGCTTTCTAAAGAGCACATCAATAGGGTAAACATGTATTTGCAGAGTGTTTTTCATCTAGCCGAAACAAGTGAGTCACACCATCAGACAAGCCCTCCCGGTCTGCAAACAGTGCTCCTAGTCCAGGAAGTTAGAATGCCCGTAATTGCGGAGAGGACTGACCAGAGCACAGAGCCAGCCCTTCTCTCCGTGGCATTTGAATATCTTAAGTAGAGAGTTTGCTGTGAGCAAAATAAAAACATGTCATGTGCCCAGGTGACATTTTGTAGCAAACAAGGAAATCACAATCCAGGAAGTGTTGTATTTTATGCCAACAACAACCTGACAGTTTTCTCTGTAAAGAAAACATGACACTTTTCCAAATATCAGAGGAGGCGTCCACTGCTCAAGGGATTCCTGTCCTGTCACTGAACTGGAAGGTCGCAGGCTGGCTTCATGATTTCTGTGGTTTCTCAATGTGGTGGTGGAGGGTTTGCACGCTAAATGCTGTAGGCTAAGGAAAATCTTTCCCTTCATGTCAGAAAACAGTGACAGGAGGAAAAAGGTTCTGCGTTGACAGCAGTAACCTCTAGGTTTAAAGACTCTGCCCTGAGCAACGAGAAGTAAAATCGCCCATGCTCATGCGTCGCCAAGGCTGTCCCAAATATGCCAGGGGTACAAAGCACACTTCTCCCCGCCCGGGTTCTACTGTGGACCATGGCGGAAGGCGTTCGTTAGTATGTACAAAAAAAATCATGTTTCAAAAACAGCCTCAGACCCCACGCCTCTCCACCTCTACTGTGCACTGGAGATGATCAAATGCGCTCTCTGGATGCTGTGTCCTCCAGATGGGGGGCTAGCCCAAACCGGCCCCACACCGGCGTTCAAGGGAACTTGCTTTTTGGAAACCTTCTCCGTGGAACTGCTTTGAGGTGTCTTAAAGCGCTTGTGGTCATTACGGTTTCCCAAAAGTGCATGCGAGGAGAGATCCTCGGTGGGCACCTGTGGGCGGTGCTCGCCTCCGGACCGGGGCAGGTGTGTCTGTTACAGCGCCAGCCAGCCGGTGTCCTGGGAGGATGAGGAGAATGGGGGGGAGGCAGCGCTAATAAGAAAGGAGACTGACAATGAAGACACAGTCTGCTTCCCTTTCACAGTGAGGAGACTCGACTTTGAACCCTGATAAACGTTGATGCCCTGTTTTTATCTGGTCTCAGCTGTGCTGCCGAAATAGAAAAAAAAAAAGTCTTTCAACCCATTTCTTTTAAGAGTGGGGTTCCATTTTAATTAGCAGAAAGGCAAAATGTCCCTTGCCATGTCAACACATAATTTTCTTTGAGCTAAAGTAAAACAGGCTGCAGCCTACAACGAGGAAGAAAAATAAAATATAATAAAAAAACCCAGGCTTGAAAGCGGAGAGCAGAACCGAAGCCCGTTTACTCTCCGCACACCCCCAATGCACCCCTGCCTGGTCTCTCCAGCCCTCTGCAGGCCCCCCTGCACCTTAGACTGGAGGCGATATGCTTCCTGTTGCCCCTTTTATAAGCAATAAGAATTTAATAACTGAGGGCAACTCTATAGCAATATTTATATGGGTCAAGTGGCTTAAAAGTATGCAATAAATGTAAAGTTATGAACCACATTGCCCCTTTTTAAATAATGCAATGAGCACGGAGATATCATGTTTCATATTCTGGAAAAAGGTGTTTCGGGCTAAGCTCTTGGCATACAGCAGACATGAAAAGTTATACTGAGCCCATAACAAAGTCACTGCCTGCTTAATATGGTGTGTTATGTGAAGCTCATCGTCCTAATCTCAGCCCACAGCAAGAGGGTCCCAGATGGTATCCACAAAACCTTAGCTTTCTCATTAGTGATCCGCAAATTCTCCTGGTGTCTGCTCGTTTCAAATCAAGGCGAGTGCCTCCACTCCAAGTGTGAAGCCCAGTAGGATAATAGAAATAATGTTGCCTAATCAGTGGTGAACACTTGAGATCCCATGTTCATCACGGGCTGGAGAGAATTTGGTGAATTTGCCATTCAGCAGTTTTCACGAGTTCCAGGAGCCCCAGAACCCATGGGGCACCATGGCAGGAGGCAAAAGCTGAAGACTCATACCTCTCCGGCCACAGGGCCCGGACAGCCCCGATTTGCGCTGAAACCCTCCTGGGCCATCACGGGAGGGGGGTTCTTCTTCATTCGGAAGCTTGTGGGAAGTTAGATTTCCTGAGTTTCCCTGGGTAAGTCTGCGCAGAGCGAGGGGCCTGGGGCCAGGTTCTGTTGCAGGTTTAGTTAGCCGTTGTGACGATGACTTCAGGGGTGGCCAGGTTTGCGCAGAGCTGCAATTGTGTCTGAGGCAGCTGGACTGGATGGCACGTCTCAAGTTGCAAGAGGAATCCGAGAGACTTCAGACAGGCAGGTGCAGGCCAGCTCCAGAAACTGGACATCACTTGTCCTCTGGGCATCTCATGGGATCCGAGCCTTCTTCCTCACTCAGTGTCCATCCTAGGGGTTACAGTGTCAGCCGTGGGTCTTCAGCATCCCTGTCCACGTCTGCCCACCTACAGGAGTGGAAGCTGACTGACACACGTCACACACGCCTAAGCACGAGACCACCCGGTGCAGAGGCCGAGGGGCCTGGGTGGAGAGGCACCCACTTAACCAGAAATGGGTCGGGATCCCATCTTTCCAGGTCCCCTTTTACAGCTGCTGCACTTCTCCTGGCTCACACCTATGCTGGGCCTGAGGCCTGTCCTCCACACCTGTGTCTAGACTGCAGCATCTGCCAGTGCTCTTAGGCCTCAGCTCATTTCCTTTCTCCTCTCCAGCCTGAGGACCGTGGTGTCTGCAATGCAGAGACTTTTTCTTTTAGCCAAAGAGAAGAGGGGAAAAAAAACCAACACAGCCAGGCTTCACCAGGACAGGTTTTGAAAATGGGCATCACTCCCCGGCCTGTGTGTCTGCAGCACTGGTCATCCTCTTCACAGTTGACATAAGGATGATCTAGGCATGGATTAGACACTTGGCACATTATTAATGAAAACAGCATTCATTCTCAGCTGACCCCCATCTGATATTCAGGCCCCAGTTAGTTCCCTGGCCTCTGTACGAATGGAGAGAGTGCTCATCTGAGAGGCGGTCTGAGCCTGGCATCATTAGGAAGGTGTCCATGCGGACAAAAAAGTCACATGTTCCATTCCACGCCCACCATACACGCTGTTTTATTATTCCTCAAGTTCCTCGATTACCTGAGGCCAGTGCTTCCCTCATGCCAATAGACTGCCTCTGCTCCTGTGCTTATCACAGAGGCTTTTTTACTGCTCACTTCTCCGTGGAAAAAGAAAGGGAGAGAGAGAGGGAAGGAATAACATACAAACTAAATTACATAAGGAATCCTAACGAACTGACTGCTTATCAAAGTTCACTTTCTTCAGGTAGCCTGGAATGATTTCTGTTTGTTCTGATGCTGTGTCCCAGACCATTATTTTCTTAACAAGAGTTTGCAACGTAGTGTAAAAACCAAGTGTTTAATTAAAAAATAAAGATCCACATTTTCTTTTAAAGCAGGAAATGCTTTATTTGAACTCAACATATTTCTTTAGGCAGAAATGCCCTATGAGGTGTGCATAGATTTGAGGGATCAGAGCATGCTGGAACTAGAAGATTATCTGTCTTTCGAGTAACTCACCCTCCCTTCCTATGATCTCCCTTGCTAATAAGATTGCCGAGCTTCTGAGAGCATCTGCCATGGTATCAAGACTATACTTCTGGAAACGCCTGTCCTTCAAAGGGAAAGGCCAGCCAAGGCCAGCTCGTGCCCTGCCTTCTTGACCACGCTGTGAAGCCTTTTAGACCTCCCGTCTCTCTCTGTGTGTCCCCTCGCCTGTACACTCTTCTGTTAGACATGTAACAAATGCCATCCCCACTTAACTGTGAGCTCCTTCAGGGCAGGGACCGAGGCACTTGGCAAATGTGTGTTAAGTGAATGACGCATAAATCAGCAGAAGTGCAATTATTACACTATAGGCATGATGCTCGGGACATCAGGAAGGATGCTTTCAGCCTTGCTTTATTCTCATGAAAACCCTAAGAGCGTATTTCCTCCGTGTAGTGATTCGATGGCCATGCCTGGAAATCCCATTTAATTCTGAAGGGCATCTCGGTGGAGGCGGCTGGAAATAGCAGAGGAGAGGAAAGTCTGTGCTGCAGATGCGACTGAGATGGTGGAGACTTCTCCAGGAGGGAGGGCCTGTGTCCTCAATGTCACAGCCGACGTGGCCCAAGGGTATTACCAGGGCTAAAGATGCGCTGGCCTGGGTTCCCTTCCAGCTGTGCTGTCCACTGGCCACTGGAACCTGGGCAAGTCGTGTCTTTCTTCAGAACCTCAGTTTCCTCTGACGTAACGACAGTGACTCCAACGTTAGGGGTTATTGAAAAGATGAGCTGGGCTGAGGAATGCATAAGACTCAGTGCAAATCCTGTGCACTGGTAGCTTTTTATCGATGCTGGTTCTCCATTCACTCATTTCGCACCAGGGTTGGCACGCTGTGTCTGTAAATAGCCAGATGGTAAAGTTTCAGCTTTGCAGGCCATAAGGCCTCTGTGGCAACCACTCAACTATGCCACTGCAGTGTGAAAGCAGTCACAGATAATATATAAATGAATGGCTGCAGCTAGATTCCAATAAAACTTTATTTGCAAAACAGGCAGAGAACCGGGTTTGTTCTGCACGCTGTCATTTGCTGACTCCTGATTTAGTGCATTATTACTACTATCACCACCCAACCTCCAAGATCGAAATCTGCGCGCCTTTTTCCCAGTGGTCCTAGGCTATTCTCAGTTGGCATAAATCCTGCGGCCGGAGGGATTTTAATTGTCCCCAGAGGTCAAGGTCCCGTTAATCTTAAAACGCTTTCATTTTGTGTTTAACTCAGTCCAATTTAATAAGCACCATTGCCAAAAGAAAGAGTTTTGTCACTACTAAGGATGTTGCTGGTGATACAGTAATGTTGCTACCATTTAGGGAGCTAGGCCAAGTCCCTTGCCTGCATGATCCCTTTCAAATTATTTTTGAATCCTCACTTGTCATGCACACAATGAAGAAAAAAGCCATGTTTGAGCCAGGTGCGGTGGCTCATGCCTGTCATCCCAGCACTTTGGGAGGCAGAGGCGAGAGGACTGCCTGAGTCCAGGGGTTCGAGACCAGCCTAGGCAACTTGGCAAGAACTCGTCTCTACAACAAATCAAGAAATTAGCCAGGCATGGTGGCACGCACCTGATTCCAGCTACTTGGAAGGCTGAGATGGAAGGTTCACCTGAGCCCAGCAGGTAGAGGTCACGGCGGACATGAGCATGCACCACTGCACGCCAGCCTGGGTGACAGAGTGAGACTCCAACTCAAAAAAAAAGCAGAGCCTCCGTGAACG
>CAUYQG010231839.1:0-25886 GCA_963574415.1 Tarsius wallacei | reverse complement strand
TCACTGCCAGTAAAAATCCTTCTCCAAAGGATATGCAGCAGCAAGTGTAGACAGTTGGAAAGCAGCACTGGAGAAGAAAAAGCTGACGGAGAAAGGGAGTTGATGACTTTAATCAACTGACTGCCATTCTTTAAAGACTCTCAGAAATAAGGAGAAGACTCATGTTGGATGAAGGAGGACCCAAAATCTTGCTATTAATAAGATGAGATAATATTGAGGTAGTAGATATGGGGGCTACATATGCAACAAATAAATTGAAAACATTTTGCAGCATTGTTATAATGTCAATTTCTACTGCTCATCATACCCAATTGGAGGAAGAGGTTTCAGGTAGCTTTTCTGACTTGATTTTGCCTGAGGCTGTCGTTCTGTGCTTCCAGCTTTTCCGTGACCATACAGGAAGGCTGCTCACTAGGATCAGAACCTTCCTCTCTGTCTCTCTGCCTCTAATTGTTCAGTGTTCACATTATGAGTACAGCAGTCTCATCAATTGCAGTTCTCTGGCCCTAGACGGACTCATTCTTCACTTGCTTCTGCAGATATCCATGTAATAGACTTGATTCTCCTCCTGGGTGTAGTCTACACAGGGGAATATGCCTGCTACCAAGGAAACTGCTTACCTCTTTTTGTATGGTGCCTCTTTCTGCCTTCCGCTTAGTCTGCTCCTCACTGTTCTGTTTAAATTTTATGTTCCATGCTGAAAAATCCGTTATGGAGTTTTGGTGGAAAGAAAAACGTTCCAAGCTACCTATTATGTGGAAAAGTGTTCCCTATTACAGAAAAGTCAGTGACATGGAGAGTCACATTGTCAGATGTCCCACAGCACAAGGCAGCCTGGGATTTAACAGCGAGCACGATCCTGCCCAATATTTGGATCTGACACACATGTTCTGAATGGTCAAGCTTTTTACAATACAAAATACAAATTTTGAAATTGTGTGTTTAAAACTGTAGAAAACAGTCTAAAACAATATAATAGCTACATGTATGAAGTAACTACTTCTTTCTAGTTTTCTTAGTTTCACTGCATCTTTACAATAACTCTACGAAGTAGGCATTACCCCCCCCCCATTTTATAGACGAGAAATCAAGTTCAGAAAGTTTAAGAAACTAGCAGCCTCTTCAAGATCAATTCCTACTGTCAGCAATCTGGAGGCAGGAGCACTAGGAGTCTGATCCGGAGTGCCTGCGTCCAAAGTCTGGTCTCCTTCCCCAATGCCACATTACTTAGCAAGAAAATGACAGCATTCTATGTTTGTCTGCATCCCAAAATGTACACTGACCAAGGAAATTTTCAGCTTTTATTATCTCAGGGCCATACTGAAAGTGCTAGGGCAATCATTTGTAGTAAATAAATGATTGAGTATTAAATATCGTATTTTTAATCATCGCCAATTTGATAAAGAGGAACGGTGTTCCATTTTAGCCTACATTTCTTTGGTTACTAAAGAAATTTGACTTTGTAAAATGTTAGACATTAATTTTATCCTTTAACAAATTACCTATTCATGTCTTTTGTTCCTTTTTCTATTGTTATTTGAGAATTTTCCTTATAGATTCTGAAGACCTCTTGATACAGTGAAACTAACCATTTAGCTGTCATATTCATTATAAACACTTTATCCCAATTTATCATTTTCCTCTTAATTTTCATTAAGGTGACCATTTATGTGCAAGCCTTTGGAATACTTGCACAATTGAATTGAAGTCTTCAGATTTCCCTTGTATACAATGTCCCTTTAGTTTTGCACCCGATTTTCTCAAGAGTGGCAACCAAACTTCCACAGATAGCTTTATAAACTAAAACACCAGCATGCTAATTTGCAGTGACGACAACACCCCAGCAGTAACCCAAACACCACACAGATTGCTTAAGAAGTAAAAATCATTTTGCCCCTTTGTGCAATATCTTGGAATTCATATTCTACCCGAACCTGCCAAACTTAGTAGTATTGTCTCTTTCTAACAGGGAGAGAAACTCAGAAATGACTTAGAGGTACAGAGGTCATTCATGGCATAACCAGAGATGAACATCCAAATATCCTCTTCACTGTGTTTGATGGAAGAAAGGAAGGAAGGAAGAGAGGGAGGGTGGGAGGAGGAGTGGGAGGGAGGGAAAAAAGGAAGAAAGAAAGAAAGAAACCTGCTAAGTGTATGTTTTGATAAGAACACAGCTCTTCATTGTACCAAGCATGAAAAAGCAACACAAACATTTTACTTTACCAAACATATATATACACACCACTTAAAACATTAAAAATGAGGAAAGCAGATGTAAAATCGTCTAGGAAAACGGACAACTTTATGATTTGTTTGTCATCTTTTCCCTCCTCCCCTTCACATAATATGTAGTATATCCCATGACAGCTCATAAAGTGCTTCACCGCCACCAAATCACTAGCTTTTATGGAGACAGTAATGAACATAAGACACCTTAGTAGGAGTTCTAAAAATGTAGACACTTCCAAGATTAAAGAAACAAGTGGAAGTATTTTGTAAACCAGAAATATTCAAATGCTCTGTGAAATGGGGATGTTTGAAACCAAATGTACTACATAAATATCTGCGGTTTTACCCAGATGCTACTTCTCTAGGATTTACAGCTCTTTGCCATTTTTAACACTCTAGTCCTGACTTGTTTAAAAATGGTTCACAAGGCCTTTTGAGGAAGCCTCGATGGATGTTAAAGGGGATAGGGGTTGGGGTCATGAAGGAATCTATACAGGCAGATAGTAGACACAATTGCCCCTGAAAAGCAACTGTCCGACAGCTCTTCGTGCTTTGAGTCCCTAAGACTCTGCATGCCCTTAGACAGACAAGTTTTGTTCACATTAAAGTGAAAATGTTCTCCCCTTCCCCCTCTTCCATGTTTCAAGGATTAAGACATTTCAGTCTCTTCTGAGTTCCAGGGCTGTGAAAGCCCCCTTGGCATCTCAAATATTAATATGGCTCACACTGATGTGACTTAAATAGCCTTTTTAAAATCTAATCTATAATACTATGCTTATTTACTGTTCCTTGACAGGTACCAGACCTAACTGAAAAAGAGTTTCTCCAAACATTAAGTATTCCAAACAGTCAAGTAAAGATAAGAAGAAAGTATTAAAGGATTAAGGGCAAACAGAAAATGAAGATGAGGGCAGGACAGAGAAAATTAAAATAGTAAGGAAGTAAGATTTTGAAAAATGGTATTTGTGAGGGACCAATGAAATTATCTGAGTTTAGCTCTGCAGGAAAATGATGCACTCACATTTCTCATGGCTGTCTTGAACAGCTACAAATAACACCGGTGAGTAGCATGAAAATATAATTGCTAACTAGCATCATTCATGATGAGAAACACATGGGCAAAAACCTGTCAACCTGCATCTGACCCTCACCAGATGCAGACCCCTTGCCTGTTAATATTTGAGATACCAAGGGGGTTTCACAGTCCTGGAACTCAGAGGAGACTGAAATGTCTTAATCCTTGAAATATGGAAGAGGAGGAAGGAGAGACTATTTTCACTTTAACGTAAGCAAAACTTGCCTGTCCAAGGGCATACAGAGTCTTAGGGACACAGAGCAAGAAAAGCTGGTGGATAGTTGCTTTTCTGAGGCAATCATACAGCACAATTTCTCCAGTGTTCAAGACAAGTCTTTCCCCTACTTTGTGGTGACAGGTTTTTGCCCATGTGTCTCTCGTCGTGAATGATGCTAGTTAGCACTTATATTTCCATGCTATTCACCAATGTTATTTGTAGCTTTCCAAGACTGCCATGGGAAATGTGAGTGCATCATTTTCCTACGAAGGAATAGTACAGGTAGTTTTGAACCGCGCTGTACAGCAAAGAAAAAAAAAAGAATCCAAACACTACTACAAATGGTACTTACATTTCAATTCCTTACTCTCCATCCCGCAGTGATGTAAACATCTTCAAAAAGTACTTATTTCTAAAAGCCTCTTTCCTTCTTTTTCAAAAGAAAACATATTTTTGAATTCTTGGAAAGGCTTTACAGAGGACCCTATGACTTCCTCAAGTAAAGGGCCCATTCAGCCCAAATGGCAGCCATTACCAATTGCAGGGTTTGAGACAGCAAAGCTCTACCACTCTTTGAGATTAGCAGCAAAACAGGAGGCATACTGTCAGAGGGAATATTCCACTATTTTGGCCCCCCAAAAAGATGTTGAATGACTCAAGAAAGAAGACAGTCAGCTTCAGTAAGGAACGCACTCACCCTGTCCATTTTGGACTGAACCGAGCTCCCTCAAAATTCGTGTGTTAAGACCTTGTTATGGTTTAAAATGTGCCCCCTCAAAGTTTATGTGTTGGAAACTTAATCTCCAATGCAACAGTGTTGAGAGGTGGAACCTTTGAGAGGTGACCAGGTCATGAGGGCTCTTCCCTCATGAATAACTGAATGTCATTATCATGGGAGTGGGTTTATTATACAAGTAAGTTTGGCTTCCTTTTGCTGTCTTGTATCGCCAGGTGATACCTTCTGACATAGGCAGCAAGAAGACCCTTGCCAGATGCAGATCCCTTGGCTGTGGACTTCCCAGCCTCCTCCAGAACTGTAAGAAATATATAATATATACGTATATGTATATTATACATATATAATATATCATTATAAATTATCGAATCTGTGAGATTCTGTTATAGCAGCATAAAATGGACTAAGTTCTAACCTCCCATGGACTGCATTTGGATTTAGGATTTTTAAGGAGGTAATTAAGGTTAAATGAGGTCAAAATGGTGGGTCTTAATCCAATATAACTGGTGTCCTTATGAAAAGAGGAGAGGAGTCCAGAGATCTTTCCTTCTCTTTCAAGACACAAAGAAAAGATTACGTAAGGACACAGCAAGAAGGAGCCATCTGCAAACCCTGAATGAAAGGCCTCACCAGAAACCAAACCTCCCGGCACCTTGATCTTAGATTTCCAGCCTTCAGAACCATGAGAAAATCAATGTCTGCCGTGTATGTCACTCTGTCGGTGGCATTTTGTTATGGCAACCCCAGAAGATTGCTCAAAATACAAAGACACACATTTTTCTTTTCAACAGAGAGGTCCATTACCATTACATTTTCAAGAACATTACCCACTTCCTGAAAATCAAAGCCTCTCCAGCAACCTACCTACTAAAGTCTATAGGGCCTATGACAGGGACTCTTAAAGTGTGGACAGCAGAGCAGCATCACCTGGACCTGTAAGAGAAGCAGATTCACATTCCCCCCACTCAGACCTACTGAGTCAGAAATCCTAGGAGTGGGGCCCAGCCATCTGTAGTGTAACAAGTCCTTCAGGTGATTGATGCCTACGAAAATTTGAGAATCACCTGACACTGCTGTATGCAATGCTGTTTTAAAATCTCATTATGATTTTGATTTAGGTATAACACAATAATTTCAACTCTATGTCTGTGACATTATCGCATTACAGGCATTGTCATCACAAAACCTTGAATATCTGATGACAAACCTTTGAGAATCTAGGGAGAAAATGCACAAATGCAAAATTTCCCATTCCATTTTGGGAGGGTCCTAAACACACCTGAAGCCTGTCCAGGAACCCAAGCAAAGGAGCCTGTGTGTTATCTTTTTCCAGGCACCTTCATCTGAAAAGTCAACAGGACAGATCTTAATTTATAGAAGAGGACTTTGGAGCTCAGAAACCTGAGGGTCTTGTCCCAAATCTCACAGCTAGTAATAAACAGAGACAGCTCATATCAAAGGCTCTGCTTCTTCTTCAAACTCTTTGCTTCACATTTTGTTCCTCTTCCTGTCCCTTCCTGATTTAGATTGTTATTGGTAGAAACAGTAGCAGTTCACCTGATTTGCTAAAACGAAATAGAAATGTTTTGTCCCTTAGGAGTAAAAGCACACTTTTTTCGCTGAGACATGAAGAAGATGGGGAGAAAGTTTTCAAATACTCCTTTAGTAAATGGTTGGGGACCTGGAAGAGGTCATTCTTTTTTCTTTATTTTATTTATTTATTTATTTATTTATTTATTTATTTATTTATTTGAGTTAGAGTCTCACTCGTCGCCCTGACAGGAGTGCAGTGGCACGCTCACGGCCACCCCAGCGTCAACCTGCTGGGCTCAGGCGATCCTTCCTCATCAGCCTTTCAAGTAGCCAGAAATACAGGTGCGCACCACCACGCCTGGTTAATTTTTTTATTTATGGTAGAGATGAGTTCTCGCCAAGTTACCCAAGCTGGTCTCAAACCCATGGGCTCAGAAAATCTTCTCACCTTGGTCTCCCAAAGTGCGGGGATTACAGCCTTGAACTACTGTACCCGACCTCAATACAGTTTTCCATGATGACTCGGTTTCTTTTTTTTTTTATTATTTTAAAGATGTGGGATGCAATTCAGATTTAGGTATACAAGTTTTCATTTCTGTCTGTAGATAGCTAAACCAGCCAAGGCAGTCAAATTCAGCTCATTACAAAGAAATCGGTTGTGTGGGCTGTGGAAAACTAAATAGTTCGATTCTACTTTTCAATTTATTACTTTGGGACAATATAAATCTTTAACACAGAGGAATATCTTCAATTCAATTTTGCCAACAGCTATTTGGCAGCCACTGTGTACAAAGCACAGTAGGAGGTAGAGGAAGATAAATAAGTATAAGGTATTGTCCCTGCTCTCCAGAAACATGCAAATAGTTAGTGAACTTAAGACATCGTCTGACTAGGACAGTGTTGATGAATTATCACTATTGCTGCAATAATCCAGAAAGCGCCTAACTTCCTGCCCAGGCATTTATGATTCTGTCACTGTCGGTGTTCACGACTTTTTGATAGATCTCTCTGATTATTGCAATCTGATTAGCCCCCTGAACTATCTGTTTGCCCAACTCAGACCATCCTCTCAAACCTACTCAGGAAGGTTCTGCAGTTATATTTCTTTTCTTTTCTTTTCTCTTCTCTTCCTCTCTCTCTCTTTTTCTCTATCTCTTCTGCACCATCAATCTTTTACTCTCAGTCATATCATTTTCATCACCACACAATATACTATAATATCTTCCCTCTTTACAAATCCTTTCTTGCCTTTATATGTTCCCTCTACCATCCCATTCTCTACTTCTTTTGAACAGAAAAACTCGTCAAAAAAGTTCTAAACATCCTGTGTCCTCTCATTCTCTCTTGAGTCTGCACCAATCAGGACTTAAACCCTAATACTCCATTGAAGCCATCCTGTCAAAGCTAGCAACCATTTTCATAATGTAAAATCCAGTGGCATTCCCAATCCCCATCTTATTCAACTCGTCTCCTCCTCCCTGAAACACTTAGCTCCTTAGCTCCAAGTTACCCTTTCAGGTTTCCTTCTACTTCAATGGTTGCTATCCATCAGTTTCTTTTCCTTGCTCCTTCTTGTCTTCCAAGCATTCAAACATTGACAGGTCACAGCGGTCAGTCCTTGACCTTCTCTAGTGACGCTCACTCCCTGGATGATATCATCCAGTTCTTTGTCTCTAAATTCATGTATATGCTGCTGTCTCCTTATTTTTTTTTATTGATTAAAAAAATCGGCCTAGATGTGGGATTGGGAATTCAACCATAAACAGAATTCTAAGTCCCACATTCTTTTTATTTTTTTATTTTTTCTTTTAAAGATGTGAGGTACAAGTCAGGATTGGGTCCATAAGTGATCTAGGTACAGGTGAAATTTGAGCCTCCCATCAGATTATCTCTACACGTTCCTTTCTCCCCAGACACCAGACCTTTTGTTCAACTTCTCACTTGGTCTCCCCATTTGGATATCTCATAACTCCTTCGACATTAACATATTCAAAACTGAACTATTGAGTTCTAACCCATCACCATAATCAGACTTACTTCTCACATTATCTTCTCCTTTTCAGCAAATGTCACCTGGAAGTTGCTCCGGCCAAAAAGCTCAACTTTAAACTCCTCCCCTTCTCTAATGAATTACTATTAATTTAAGCAGGCTTCCATCCAGAGCATTGGCCCCCTCTGTTCCCTTTGCCTAAAATGTCCTTCCTCTGATGTCGACATCATTTACTCCTGTACACCTCTTAGGTCTCTCCTCAAGTATCATCTAGTGAGACAGTTCATCCTTGACTACTATGTATATATATATGTATTTTTTTGTGAATATGTACATTTTTAAAAGCTTCTAACATATAAACCTGCACTCTCTCCCCATATACTGACTTGTTCTTCACTTTCCTCGTCACTACTGACATAATTTATATCTATTTATTTACTTTTGTCATACCCGCTAAAATGTTGTTGTGTGTTGTTGTTTTGTTTATCGTTAAATTCTTGGTCTAGAATTGTAAGTGCCATAACATAGATTTTCAGTTAATATTTATTGAGTGAATGAATAAATAAATATTTATCTTCAACTATCTGCTATCCATCTACCCAGCTCCAGGCCAATGTTTCGAGTATTCGTTGATTATCTGATTCACATCCTTCATCTTTGTAAATATCAAAGGAAACCATAGCAAGTTCCCTTTTCTTCTACTATTATTATTTGTGGGTTTTAAATAATGACAATGATGTCCATGACGATAACAATAATGTTGGTGATAAGGATAATATTTATTGAATGCCAGCGATAACCTGAAACTTGATAAAATTATCTATGGTTTTCGCACAACCTTTCAACTGATATATCACCATTCAAGTTTTATAGATCAGAAAATTGGAGCTCAAAAATACTAAGTGACTGTTCCACCCTGCCTCATCTAGTGCGTGTCAGAGGTGAGACTGGCAATTCAGTTCCCTCAGTCTTCAATGTCTGTGCTTTTTGGGTGTATGTGAGAAGGCAGGTTATTAAGAAGACAGAAACATTCCCATAGCAGGAGGGGGCCTGAAAGAGTTTGCTCCTGTCTGTGATTTTTAAAATGTTTGTCCTATCAGTCACTGTAGGCCTATTCAGAAGACTTGATTTTTTTATATTTTTCTATGAATAAAATGGTTTCTGAAAACCAAGTTTAAAATAATGATGTCATATAATAATATTATTGCTCATAATTGACAATATCGCAGAATAAGATCACTTATGAAATGTCCAAGCTAGAAAGCTTGGAGATAATTTAGTCTATATTTCATAGAAAGTTGAAATCCACAGAGGTTGATTTTTCCTCAAGTTGGTTTGCTGAAGGGCAGGGGTTGGGTGACACGAAACTCTATCTCAGAAGACAGATAACCTCTTATATGTGGTCTGGGACAAGATTATTAACATCTTCAGCCCTGGTTTCCTTGGGAATAGGAATAATATCTACTTTATAGAGCTCTTTAACAAATTGTAATAGTTCGGCATAGTGACTCACACCTATAATCCCAGCACTTTGGGAGGCTGAGGTGAGTGGATTGTCTGAGTCCACGGATTTGAAACCAGCCTGGGCAACTTGGCGAGACCTCATCTCTACAATAAATCAAAAAATTAACCAGGCATGGTGGCATGTGCCTGTAGTCCTGCTACTTGGAAGGCTGAGGCAGAAAGATCACCTGAGCCTAGCAGGTCAAGGCTGTGGTAGCTGTGAGTATGCCACTGCACTCCAGGCTAGGCCACAGAGTGAGACTCCAACTCAAAAAAAAAAAAGAGGTAACAAATTGTGATTACACGTTGGTATATAACCCTGTCATATATATTATAATATATGTATCACCTAGCATAATAATTTGTAGTTTACCCTTGAACAATTTAGGGGTTAGAGGCACTGATCTCATGTGCAGTAGAAAATCCTCTTTTAATTTTTGATTTCCCAAAAAGCAACAACAAATGAACTACTGTTGACCAGAAACCTTACCTATAACATAAAGAGTCGATTAACACGTGTGTTGTACGTATCATATACTCACGTGATTTATTGTACTCACAATAACGTGAGTTAGAAAAAGAAAATGTTATTAAGGAAATCATAAGGAAACGAAAATATGTTTACTATTCATTTAATGAAAGTGGATCATCATGAAGGTCTTCATTCTGGTAGTCTTCACATTGAGAAGCTTGGGGAAGAGGAAGAGGAAAGGTTGGGCTTGCTGAGGAAGAGCAGAGACAGAATAAATCTGTGTATGAGTGATTCCACTCAGTTCAAACTCATGTAGTTCAAGGGTCAACTGTACAGCTGTTATTATGTAATAAAGCCATCATGACATTTTAAGAACTCAAATCCTCTAACGTCAAGTCTAATATGTCGAAGCCGTTCTTTTCCTCAGACTGAACGAAATATTAATCTCCACAAGAAGGTCCTTATTGTTCCATCAGTCTTTGGTCCTGAAACCCAATATTTCATTCTCCTTCAAGACTATGGTTTAAAACAGCTATGACTTCAGGGCAACTCTCTTTCAGGTCCCCTCCCACTTGGGAGCTTTTCTGTCTTCTTAATAAACTCTTGCCTTCTATAAATAAATAAATCAATAGATAGATAGATAAACAGTGTGACTCCAAATGATAATACTGGGGCTATCCTAGGTGCTTTCTAATTTTGGTCCAGCACTGATTTTAATTGCTGCTTTCTGAGAAGGAGGTGAGAGGATGAAGAAAGGAAGAATGAGGCCTTCTAAGATGATGGAATGAACACTCTCAAATGCATGAACTTGGATGCACTCAACTCTGAAGTATTTGAAAATATGAATATGTATTTTCAGGTCTTATCAAACTCCTCCAGAAACAATAGAAACTGTGCTCAGAAGGAAAGGAGAAAACTACTTTGATTATGTCTATTAATATGCTTCTGGGTTGAGCACAGAACACACTCCCACGTAGTAAACACAGCCAGTTTCTCATGAAACGTGTAAGACAAGAAGTTAAGAAGACAATGGCACCTGCAAAATAAAGTAAGGAACTACGTAAACTTGTCTAAACCCTGCTTAAAGCCTTCCCAGAGTTCCCTGTCACTCAAAGGCTAAAATTCACATTCCCCCGTGACATCAGCACTCTTCCAGATGGGGCCTCTCTCTATCCTCTGCTCAGTCTTCCTCTTTATCACTCTACTCCTTCACTCTTTAAGTGATGGCCTCCAAGCCTTTATATAGGTTATCCCCTCTGCTTGGGGCAAGTCTTCATCTTGGTAAAACAAAAATGAAAATTGCAGCTGCCTTGAGTTCTGGTTTGGTGTGGGGGGAAATAAAAAGCCCACATTTGATAATCAAACCATATAGCGAGTTATAGCATGTAAGATTTATGTAAAATATACAAAAGTAGAAATTGATTGCCATCATGCAAAATACAGGGTAATTCAAAAAGAATTGAACACTTTAAAAGTTATATTGCTCAATCAACAAGATAATAGAAGCGTGTGGTTTGCAAGTAACATATCAAGAACCTCATTTTGTCATCCTCTTTCTCATAGCCATGGGGGTATAATGAATTGCCAAAAGCTGACACTTTAACCTCTAACTGTGATGTACTAAAAAGTGTTTGGGATGAACTAGACTAGAAGATTAACAATGCTCGTGACACGAGAGGCATGTCTTGAATAGTGTAAATTATAGAAAGGACGTCACGGTTCCTTTAAAAATTGTTTTTGGCCAAATGTTATTGTACAATCTTGTTACTGAGAAACACATTTTTGAAAGAGTTCAATTATTTTTGCCTTACACATACACTCATGCAAACACATGGACTGAAAGAAGCTATGCTAAAATAATATTTTTGTAGTTAGTAGGGCTTTAGATTTATGTAAATCCCCCATTTCTTTTTGTCATCCTAAAATTAGTTTTCTAACAGAAGCCATGGACCTAAGTCCTGCCATTCACTGGGTGTTTAGAATTTGGAACAAGTCAGTTTAGCTTTCTTGCTTCATTTAGGAAATTGAAATCATGATTCTGATCTCACAAGACTAATATGAGGATTAAGTAATATATTTTGTTTGGAAATGCCCTATAAACAGTAAAACCTGATACAAAAATAAAGTATTATTCTTATAGTATTAATGTGCAAATATTCTCTTTTCTAATGCTCTTTCCTTAGAAAGAAGCCTTTCCTGGTGTCCCTGTCTAAAAAATAAACAACTCACTCCCCAAACCAAAAAAAACAAAAGTCACCTTCACACTCTTATCAACTCCGTTTTTTCTCACAACACTTCTCACTCTCTGAAATTATTATCTGTAATGGGCTTAGGCGGTTACAGTTGTTTTCCCACTAGAATATAAGCTTCATGAGGGCAGGAACTTTGTTGGTTAATTACTGGATCCCCAGCTCCTGGGAGAGCACCCAGCACTGATGGACACTCAGTATGTATCTGTGGAAGGAGGAAAAGGCGGGAGCAAGACACAGCAGTGTCTACACAGGTGTCATTTTCTCATCTCATCAAGAAGAGATCAACACGAATGGCCATAGAGCAAAAGTAGACCAAAAGGAGTTAGATGAGCAGCTCTGATTGGTGACATAATTTACACCCAATCCTCCGAATTAAGCACTGGATCCAAAAGAAAACAGCACAGTGTACTTGTGGCAATAATTTGCAGGGCTCTCTCCTAGAGCACAAATCCATTCTCTCAACAAAATCGGGTGAACGGTGATGTCTTCTCGTAAGACGTCGCTTAGCACAACCGTCTGATCCTGATGTCTTTTTCTACTGGTCTAAGTGTTTGTGTTTGCTCATTCCTCTCTGGCGGATTTTAAAATCCAAATCACTGCAGTAATTCATTTTTTATTGTTCTCTTGCTCGGCTTCAACATATGTACAGTAGTACTGTTCACTCTTCAGGGGGATAATGGCATTTTTGGAGATTTTACTGTAGTCATTACTCTTGCTTCTTTATTAAGAGACTTGACTTTAATCTTCTGCTTTAGCTATGTGGTTTATCTTATGAATATTAATATAAAACCCAAAGGGATCTATCCAGTGAATATGAATTAGAGAGAGCTTTTTTTTATATGGAAGAAAGAGAAAGCCATTTTCTGGTATGCACATCTTTCTGGGGTGTACGAGCTCTAATTTAATCAGCATGTAGTCATCATGTTCTCCACCAGCACTCCAGGCCACGAAGTAATTGAAATGATTCAAGCTTGTTTAATAAAGTAATTTCAATTATAGCAGGAGTTGAGTCAGAAAATGTCAGCTGTACAAAGTTTATGCTGCCTGGAATCAGCAATAGGGCACCAAATGCTCATATAGAAAGTGCCATGGTGGAAATGAGTTGTACATTTTTAGGCTCTGAAATGCCTTTGTTCACATGAGATTAACTTATCTTGAGTGATCTGTTAGTCAAGAGAGCCAAATTTAATTTTGTCCTGAAAAACAATGTAAAGAAACTTACTTCCAGTCAAGAACTTTGAACTGAAGCGGTCATAAAGTCTATCCTCTTTTCTCTAGACATAATCAGCAACTGACACGTCACCACAGTCTCCACCACTCTCTAATGCCTCAAGCCAAGTCAGCATTTATAATTGGAGCCTTTAATGACAGAAGACATCTTTACATTCTTTCCTTTAAAATATTGGAAAGGAAATTCCACAAGTTTTCATTGTAAGATATGAGCGCGTAATAGACATAAAGTCATTGTTTCATCACCAAATAATGCAAACACATTTCAGCAGTTCTCAATATGGTTCTGTCAGTCTTTCTCAAATGATAAACATGTAACAGTTGCCTCCAAAGATTATAGGACTCTTGCTGGGGTCATCAATATTACCACCATTGGAATCTCCCTTTGGTCTAGTTCTGGAAATCAATATCCCATGGACGTCAGAGAGGGTTGTCATTATGCCAAATGAAGACATTAATGTCTGCTCTAAAAATACACCTTCTTATGCTTCCTTGGGGACTTCTACTAATCAGCTATAGCTATGTTGTTGTCCAGTCAAACTTCAGTTGAGACATTGAGGACATACCATAAAATAATTGTGTCCAATCTATTTTTTAAATATATGTGTGGTCATATAATATGGTCATGTAACATTACCCACGTGAGTGGAAAAATTAAATATAATCCAACCATATTTTTGACAAGGGCAAATTTCTCCCTGACATTGAGTATCAGGATTCTCAAGTGAAATTTCTTCTTATAAGTTTAGGCCATTTGGTCTTTCCTATAAAAGCATTTCCAAACATATATTGGAAGCCAATGGGATTACATAAGTTAATATAAAAATATTTGCTCTCTGCACAACTTGTAGTTTAACCTTTCTTTAAAAATCCTACTTCCTATCCCTCATTGATCTGTTCTGAACCCTAGCTAATAATACTCTCAGTTGAAAGCTATAAAGAATAAAAAGTTCCTGGTTTATAGAGTACCTTCCCTTTATAATCCTCAAAGGAGTGTGTAAATGCAAGATCATTATGAGTCCTTCTTTATAGATGGGAATTTGAGGCTCAGAGAGGGTAAACAGCGTAACCAAGGTCAGGCAGTAGTTGAGTTTGAAAGAACCTAGCCCTCCTACGTTTTAATTTGCCTTATTACCCAGAAGGCCATGCTGCTACTATAGTAAAGAAAATGTGCTTTTATAAGTACTGACACTAAACTTTCCCTGCTTAGCACTTTCAAAAAAGAGAAGTGGGGCTCTCGCGGGTCCTCATTTCAAAGATGACAAAGTAAAGAAGGAACAACAATGGGGCCAAAAAGGGACTCGGCCACATGTAGCCTGTTTGCTGCAGGAACTGGGCCCGATGCATGGCCAAGGACAAGGCCATTCAGAAGTTCGTCATTTGAAACATGGTAGAGACCACAGCTGTCAGGAACATTTTGGAGGCAAGTATCTTCAATGACTGCATGCTTCCCAAGCTACATTACTCCCTGAGTTGTGCCATTCACAGCAAGATACTCAGGAAACCATCTCCTGAAGCCAGAAAAGACCAAACACCCCCACCCCCACCCCAGCCCAATTTAGACCCATAACTTTTGCCCATAACCTCCACCAAAGCCCATGTGAAGAGCTGAGTCCTTAAGGACAAAAGAAAAATTATCCTCTGGAAAAAAAGAGAGTGGAAATTATGCTTTTTAAAAGAAAAAAGAGAAGTGAGAAATTAAAGGTTCAAATTCTTTGGGAATGAAGTGCTTATGACAATGGTATTCTTTGCTTAAATACTCTAATTTTTTATATCACTTTAGAAGAAAACCTTTTCTATTCAGAGGATTTTTGATGTGCCGAGCTAATGATACCTACTCTTTACTCAATAGCAATATCTACTTCTTTTTTATGGCTGTGAAAAAGAGAAGAGATTTTTTTTTTTAACATGACATGAAAAGCTTCTAAAGAGTATTAGTTGAATTCAGAATAGAAATGCAGACAAACTGCTAAAATTTTGAACATATAAGCTATGTAAAAAGAGTCTTTTCGATATAAATCCTTCCAGGAGAAAAAAAATGTAACAAAATTAAAAAGTAAGAATAAACATTGTTTATTTCTGATTCAGTCATCCCTGAAGTTCTATGAGGTGTGTAGAATGGGTAACCTGCCCAATTCTGATGGGACCACTGGGGAGACAGAGAAAGCAGAATGATCTGTGACACTGACAGAGGTGGGAAGCAGGTGCCAGCCTCTCCTGCCTTCCATCTGACTTCTCAGAGTTAATGAGAATTCACTGAGGCCTGGGCAGGTCTTTGTCCAGTTTTTCCAGCTGCAGGTACTATTAGGTCCCACACATACCAACACAACACTAAATACGGCTTTCAGAATGACATCTCTGCTGTTCCATCAGCATACAGGTCGTCAGATGAAGTCACAGACACAGAGGATTTGTCATCTTTAATAGTGATGAAGAAGAAAGCCAAGTCCTATAATTTACTGAAATTTACGTTCATTACGATTTGAAGACACATCTGATCATCTTCAGACTGGTCTGAGTAATAGGCACCCGCTTCAAGCCCCTACTTCCACCCACTCTCAGAAGAACATTTCAACTTCTCCTTCGGAGAAAATAATGCCAATGCCATCCAACTAAAATCATTTTCTTATCTATTTATTTCTAATTTACTTTTTGTAGAAATGACATTTTGCTATGCTGCCCAAGCTAGTCTCAAACTCAAGGCCTCAAATTTTCCCCCTTGGCCTCCTAAAGTGCTGGGCCAAACCTAAAATTATTTTCTACTCACTCTCTTCCATATACATTTTACACACAACCATGTAAACCTTATCTGCACCCACCCCAGCCAAGGGGAGCCTCTTACTCTAAAAAAAATTTCCCCTCCTCTGACCAGAGGAGCTGACAATCATCAAACCCTGCCTTTCTGAAACAAGTGCTGAACATAGATGACTTTCAAGGCTGAATTTATATGTCGAAGATTGCGTTTTGGCCTCTGATACATGTTAACTATCAAAGTCTCCTGAATTTTCCCAGGATCAATGCCTCTAAGCAAACTTTCAATAATTGCCACTATCATTATGACACAGAAAATATATTTTATAAATGTTTGGAGATAATAATGTAGTTGGGACTAATCTATAGCAAAAATGGGGCAGGTTTCTCTATTTGGGGGTGTTTATTCCTTAAAGTTGGGAAAAGGGTGGGTATTTGGGGGGGTTCTGTGCAAGATACTTTATATATTTTTATAGAAATAAAATTAAAGCTTAAATGATTATCAAGAGAACATTTGTAGTTGGGTGTGGTGGCTCAAGCCTGTAATCCCAGCAGTTCGGGCAGCAGAGGTAAGAGGATTACCTGCACCCACAGGTTCAAGACCAGTCCGGACAACATGGTGAGACCTCATCTCTACAATAAATCAAAAAATCAACTGGGTGTGGTGGCGCATGCCTGTAGTTCCAGCTACTTGGAAGGCTGAAGTGGAAGGATTGCCTGAGCCCAGCAGGTAGAGGCTGTGGTGGCTGTGAGCGTGCCGCTGCACTCCAGCCTAGGCTACAGAATGAGACTCCAACTCATATAAAAAAAGAACATTTGTAGAGAAAATAAAGCAACCAAGAGGAAGAAAAGGGGCAAAACCAAAAGTCCAGCCCTGCCTTCTTTTGGAAGAAGAGAAAAGGAAGGGTTCTTTGAGCTACACTTCAGAGGATTTTTAACACCACCACATGGAGTTCCCTTCTTTCTCTCTAGAAGTCTCTCAGAAAGTTGTAGTCCATTTTTTGTTGATGATAAAATAATACATGAATAATATATAAGGAAATAAATATATTTCTTACAGCCCTGGAGGTTGACAAGCCCAAGATCAAGGGGCTATATCTGATGTGGGTCTTCTTGCTGATGGAGACACATGTCCGTGGGGTTAAGGGTGCTAGCTCAGGTCTCTCTTCCTCGTCTTATAAAGCCATCAGTTCCACTTACATGATAACACATTAATCTATGAGCCCTTTAATCCATGAATGGACAAATCCACCTATGGGCTGAGCCCTCATGATCTAAATACCTCCTGAAGGCCCTACCTCTCAACACTGCCACATTATAGATTAAGTTTCAACAGGAGCTTTGGAGGGGATACTCAAACCACACCACAGAGTCACTGTTCCAGCTCTCCCAAATGAAGATGACTTTCCCCCATTAGCCAGCAATCACTGACCATCAAATCCTTTCTTGGCATTAAAGACATAGTTGGTTTTGGTCTTGTCTTACCAACACTGACACAAATACCAAGACTGTCAAACTACACACAAGAATGGCGCCACCCCACCTGCAGACAATGGATGCAATCATAAATGACACACGTAATGTTAGGGATCTTAGACTGCAGTGACTCTCTGCTGTGTCCCAAGACATTCAAGGCTGAGGTGCCTTCACATTCTCTACCAGGCAGCATATGGAATCTGTTCCTTTTTTAGACTTATAATTACCAAGCTCATATAGGTGCAACTGAAGGCATTTTTCTAACATTCGTCACTTTAAGAAAATGTTAGAAATTGTTCATTCTTACTCGATCCACTCCCAAATCCACTAATTTCCTCTTTCCATTCATCTTCCAGAAACCGTATATCCAAGACTAATGGGATTTAGCATAGCATGCTTTCAGTGATACCACATTGAGCTAGACTATTTTAAGAAGTCTATTCATCAATTCTCAATAAATATTATGATACTAGCACTTAGGCATTCTAAAGTGACTTTCCTAAGCAGATCGCAAGCTCTTTAGCAAAACAAATGCATTAAACCTCCTAATTCTCTTGCAAAACAAGCTAAGAAGCCAGGGCTAAACGCGATTTCTGTAATGTAACTGCATGACAAGTCATCTAGAAATGGCCCATCTCCTAAAAGAAAAAAGGTGGAGGAGGGTGGTTTGTGGTAACAGCAAATTGATTTGAGGACTAGCACTGTCTCATCCATTTCCAAGTCCAGTTTATGAGGAAACATTCGGTAACAATGAAAGATTAACTCTCTTGTCAATCAGTTATTAAAGAAACATTTATTAGATGACCACAGGGTGGTGGGCACTGGGTTAGACCCTGAGGATGTAATGAAGAAAAGCTCTTTCCTTGTGACGTGTGCAAGCCAGTGGAGCAGAAATATCTATTTAAAAAACAATAATAAAATACCATGTAACAAGTAAAATAATAGAAGTGTGTCTGGGACATAGAGATAGCATGTAGGAGGTAGTGATTAACTTTATTTGTATAAGGGGATGGAAAAATATTTTTTAATTGCCTTAAAATACAATATCCAACACGGAAGTTTGAGTAGGAGTTTGACAGTGTTATGAGTATTCTCCATCTAGGGAAGGTATCCTTGTTGATAGTAAAGAATGTGTTACAACAAATTTTCTGTGGCTTCCCTGAAGACAGACTGAAAGATCTATGTGTGAGTTAGAAGATAATGGCCCTTTCTGCCTCCATCTGCTACTTCAAGTAGTGTTGTGAGGACCTAACCAGTAAATCACAGAAAAGTACTTCTTTTTATAAAGCTATGACTGCCCTTATAGTCTCTGCTTTTTCTACTCTCGCAGCTGCTTATAAAACAGAGCTAGAGTTAGAACAGGGAAAATGGCCAATTCCTGCATTTTACAAATGAGGAAATTATGACCCCGGAAGGTTGTATTTCACCCTCCTCCCCAACAAAATCTACATAAAGTTGAGTCTAAAACCCAGGAAACTTATCAGTTTGAACTCTCATTCCACTGAGAATCTCGAGGTCCACAGGTCATTCTACTGTCCAGTTACATACTCAAAAGTTAATGACATGTGCTTACTTCACACAGACTACGTGCTGCTTAGGGATAGTATCTCAGAATAGAAAGGTTTGCTGTAGAAACAAATAGACCCCAAAATCACAGTAGTTTCAAGCAACAAAAGTTTATTTTCCACTCACTCAAAGCCTGAGGGGGATCGTGGGGACTCTCTCCTCCATTCAGTGACACAGGGATCCAGACTCCGTGTTCTGATACTATCATCACAATATTTGGCTTCCAAGGTTGCCACAACAAGGTAAGGGAGAGTGGTAACAGCACACGCACCCTTAACTGTCTCAGCCCAGTTAAATGTTCCCAGTCCATTGGTCAGAACTAGTCACATGGCCCCAACAGAGCTGCAACAGAGGTTGGAAAATGTAGGAAACTATGTGGATATTTGATGAGCTCCAAGACTGTGTCTTTTTTCTTCAAGCCTCCAGAGCTAGCACACTGTATGGCAAAGAAAATGTGCTCAACAAAGGAAAGTTGAACAAATAAGTGAATAAAGAACTTACTATGTTCAAGGCACTTTTTTAGCTCTGTCAGGGGCTACACAGAGACACAAGGAATAATTCCTGTGTTTGAGGAGCTGAGGGCCTAATTTGGAAACTAAAGACAAACATACATCCGAACCAAATAAAGTTAACTACACACAGTAAAATGGACTAAATGACAAGTGACTGTTAAGAAAAAAAGGAGAGAAATCAAGATTTAGGGTGATTAGTAAATTTAATCCTCTATTCATTGATATCCTGAACTTAAAATACCCAAAAGCCATTTGCCTCAATGTATTGTTTTAACCCCAAGGACAAGAAAAAATAGTCATTAAATATGACTTCAAAAGTTTTGGAAATCTTGTTGCAAACATGGTTGTTCCCATGTTAAGGTTGTTCCCGTGGTTAAGGGTTATTTCTAATATATTTCTAATCTAGTAAAACAAAACATTTCCAGAGCCGAACATCGTTTACACCTCATATTCAGAGATGGCAGAACCCTATTCAGGCAAGTGACCTGTCCACTACTAATACTTAGTAAGATTGCCTGTTGCAGCAGCAGAGAGTGATGACCAAGGGACATCGGAGGACATTCTTAATAGAAATTCCATGGCATTTTGAGTAATATATGAGTCATGTGAAAAGTACTCACTCTTTGACCAAATGCTGGCCTTTTTTATAAGTTATGATTAACCTGAAGTACAGGAAATTAAGAACCAGTCATAACGTTTTACAGCAATGTTTTGGCCTGCTCTCAAGTTCAAAGGATTGCAGGTACCAGGTGTGTAAACTTGTACAATGTTTCTGAAAAGCAATTTAGCAATGAGAAGCCTTTAAAATGTTTGTGCAGTATAACAACTGATTTTTTTTGTAAAAATCAATCTTAAAGCAATGCCTCAAGATTTCATCATGAAGATATTCATGCAGATTTATTTATCATTGGGGAAAACGGCAGACAACCTAAATTTCCAATTCTGGGGAAATGATTAAGCAAATGAAATTATATTTAAATGTGGGAATATTATGCAACCATTAAAACAGGTGATTGCAAACACAGTCTTATCTATCAAAATTATAAATGATCATCCTTCAAACCAATATTTTCATTCTACGTCTCTATTCTGCAGTAAGGCTTTTACAAATGTGCAGTGTTTTCACTTTCAAAAATGTTTATTGCAGCATTTTTATAACATCAGATATTGGAAAGCCCGGATAAGAGATTATCTAAATAAAGGTATATCTGGAAATGTTTAAATATTAATGTTAAGGAGAAATACATTGTAAAACAATAAATATGATAAAAATCTCATTTTTAAAAAGGTTAATTCCATATCTGTTTATAAACCAATAACTTAGATGTATTTGGAGAAGTGGCTTTCTTTGTTTTAATTTTATACACCTGCATATATTTTTAAAGTTTTATCATGAACAGATTTTTAAAATTTACATTTAAATTTTTAATTTAAAAGTCTAATACTAAATTATGGCCTTTGCAGCAATTTGGATGGATTTGGAGTCTATGATACTCAGTGATCTATCACAGAAACAAAGAACTACACCACAGGTTCTGACTCATAAGTGGACCCTGAACATTTATCATACTACCATAAGAAAGAGATTAGCGGCCATTGCCTTGCTAGACTCTGGTGTGGCCATGTGCTCTTTGAGCTATGGCTGCCACCATGCTTCCTGGCTTTGGCCCCCTCCCCCACCTTGGGGAGGTGAATCTTCTCTCTCCCCTCTCTTTCTTTAATTTACTTTTAAATAAACTTTTCTTTCTTTGTCTCACACACAAAAAAAGAAAGAGATTAGCAGTAGTGGGATATTGCCAGAGGATGGGGGGAACATAGCATCAATAAGGATGCCTGATCCTAATCCAGGCAAAGTGAGGTCCAGCAGGAGGCCCAAGACTTCACCCGTACCTAAACCACTTACATACCCAATCCTGACTTGTAACCCACAACTTTAAAATAAAAACAAAACAAATAAATAAATAAATAAAAGATCACTCTGGCTATTGGGGGTTAGAGAATGGATTATAAAGGAGCTTGCTTTGGACTAGGGAAGCCCTCGGAGACTCTTGCAGAAGTCCAGGCAAGAGGTGTTGGTGGCCGGTTCGAGAGCAGTAGTACTGGAATTGGACAGAACTAGCTGGACTTGAGATGTCTGTTGGAGGTAAAGGCAAGAGGACTTGATAAGTACGATGTGAGCAGGGCTGCTGTTCAGCTGGTATGCCCTAGAGAGCTCTCCTAGTTGTCCAAACATTGAAATATTTCTACACCTGCTGGAAAACAGTTACTGCCCAAAGCCCCAAAGTGATGCTCCCATTGCAACACCCCAATACCTCCAGATTCCTCTATAACAAAGAAAAAAATATCAATGCCTGGCATGGCAGAGGCTTCCCCTCAAAAAAAAAAAAACCAGAAACAAAACTAATACTAATAGACAGAGACATAGAGAGAAAAGGTTACAGATAACTTTTAATTAAATAATAAAAACACTTACAACAAAATCTTAAACTGTGGCCAGGTGTGGTGCTCCCACGTGTCATCCCAGGACTTTGGGAAGCAGAGGCCAGAGGATTGCCTGAGTCCGGGGGTTTGAGACCAGCCTGGGCAACTTGGCAAGACCTTATCTCTATAATAAATCAATATAATATATTATATATTGATATATTATATATATATCTGAGCATAGCGGTTCCAGCTACTTGGAAGGTGGAGGGAGAAAAACTGCCTGAGCCCAGCAGGTTGAGGCTGCAGTGACCATGAGTGTGACACTGCAGTCCAGCCTGGGTGACAGAGTGAGATTCTAACTCAAAAAAAAAAAAACTCTTAAATTGGAAAACTGGGCAATATAATGCTGCTTATACAATATTATGCAAACTGTAAAAAATATCATAGTAAAAAGACTGGAAAGAGATACATATGTCAGAATATTAACGGTATCTCCCTCTTGGTAGTGGTAGGATTAGTTATGGGAGGGTTGATAGAAGCATAGTGCTGCTCCCTTATATTTGTATGTAGTTTTTGCATTTTCTACAAAACAAACATTACTCGCACAATCAGTGGAAGAAAGCTTAAAAAACAGAAACAAGTATTTTAACAAGGAAAACATCAAGGTAGCATAAATTAGAAAGGATGAGAACCAGAGTGCTATTTATTCTATAAATCAGGAGTATCCAAACTTTCGGCTTCCCCAGGTCACACTGAGTAAAGAGGAATTGTCTTAGGTCCCACATAAATTCTGCAATACAGTTAGTGTAGATAAATAATAAGACTTCTTTTTTATAATTTTTATTATAAAGTTTATAAAAATGAGAACAACATAAAACTAGAAGGAAATCTGACCTTGTTTTTCTAAAACTAATCTATCAATGTCTGGTTTAGTGGAAGTGGTCACAGTTCTTGGTGAGTTCTCAAGGTGCTCGTCAGAAATGTTTGTTCAAAGTTTGCTCTTCATGTACTCCATAACTGAAAACAGTTGCTCACAAATGAATGTGCTGCCAAAAAGTGATGTCATGAATAAGGCATGACTGTGAATTTCAAAAACGGAACTATGCATAGGAGTCACTAAGAAAATAAGCACTAAAAACCACATCATGTTAAAAGATTTTGTGGAGTCACATTACTAGCAGTCCTGGGCCACACGCAGCCCACGGGGGTTGGATATTCCTTCTGTAGGTGTTCCTTATTAAAAGACCTTCCTTCCACTGGATCCTCTATCTTTTAAACCTATGTTTTCACATGAGTAAATAAGACCGCCTGGCTCCTGGCAACCAGCAGATGTGCAGCTAATTTTTTTCCCTAGCCCTTTGTGGTGATTTAAAACATAGTCACAGAGTGTAAACTAGTACAGCCTCTGTGGAAAACAGTGTGGAGATTCCTACAAGATCTAAAAATCAACCTTCCATACGACCCTGCAATCCCCCTACTGGGAATATACCCAGAGGAACTCAAATCACTCTATAGAAAAGATACCTGCACGTGTATGATTATTGCAGCATTGTTCACATAGCAAGAACATGGAACCAACTGTGCTGCCCCTCAAGAGAGGACTGAATTTTTTAAAATGTACTTATACACGATGGAATATTACGCAGTCATAAAGGAGGATAAAATCATGAACTTCATGGCAACCTGGATGGACTTAGAGCTAAAATACTGAGCGATCTATCACAGAAGCAAAGAACTGAGTATCAGATGTTCTCACTCATAAGTAGACCTTGAACAAATATCATAATACTATAAGAAAAAGTCTGGCAGTAGCAGGAAACTGCCGGGGATGCGGGGGGTGAGGATGTAGGACCAGCAGTAGTAGGAATCTGCCGGGGAAGGGGGGCACACCTCATCAACAAGGGTACCTGCATAATGAACATTTGTATACCTAACCCTCAATTGTACCCCACATCTTTAAAAGAAAAAAATTAACAGAAAAAATATAAATGAAATAAAACATAGCCACAGATTCCTTGCTACTTCTCTCTTAACTATGGTCCCACTCGCTGAGTCAGGTAGGCTCATGACTCCCTGCACGGGAAGAGTTTGGCAGGAGTGATACTATGTGACTTCAGAGGCTAGATCATGGAAGGTCATGCGGCTTCCTCCTTGTTCTCTGAAGCACATGCGCTTGGTGCCTTGAACTGCCAAGGAAGATGTCTCACTACCGTGAGGCTGACATATTGGAAGAAAGTCCAAGCCACACAGAGAGGACAAAGGTAGACGCCAATCAATAGTCCCAGATGGGCCAATCTTTCCGTTTATCCCTGCCCAAACTATTTCTCCATTGCCAGACATGTGAGTGAGGAAGCCTCCAGAAGTTTCCAGCCCCCGGCCTTTGAATCTTCCCAAGTAAGACCCACACACTGTGGCGACTCCAGACACCATGGGGCAAAGACAAGATCATCCATTCTGTGCTCTGTCCGAATTCCTGACCCACAAAACCCATGAGCAAATAAAATGGTGGTTGTTTTATGCCTCTAATTTTAGGGTGATATGTTATGCAACAAGAGATAAGTGAAATATTCCTTCTCCCAATATATACTCACATCCGCAATCTTTTAATAAAGATCCATAAAATTTTCTTTAATATAGAAAGAATTTTTCAAGGTTTTGCTTTTATTTCTAATGCTACGTGCCTTAAACCCTTTGAAATTATACAGTTCTTTATTTATTACTTAAATGGTTCACTGAATGATTGGATTGTTTTAATGTTTATTTCTAAGTTAGGTATTTTGCTAATGATAAAGATATTATTCTTTCTCTTCCAGCCATTTGGATTTAATTCCCACTTTATAAGAATTGTGTGTTTAGAAGATTTTCAAGAGTTTTTCATGTATTATAGACTTTATTTTTTTAACTTTTAAATTTTTTAAAGATGTGGGGTACAATTCAGGGTTAGGTATACAAATGTCCATTATGCAGGTACCCTTGTTGATAAAGTGTGCTCCCCTGCCGGCAGCTTCCCTCAACTGCCAATCCCACCCCGCTCCCCTGGCATTTCCCACTACTGCCAGTCCCTTTCTTATAGTATCATGATTATTGTTCAAGGTTCGCTTATGAGTGAGAACATATGGTACTCTGTTCTTTGTTTCTGTGCTAGATCACTGAGTATGATAGACTCTAAACCCATCTAAGTTGCTGCGAAGTCCATATGCTTGTCCTTCTTTATGGCTGCATAATACTCCATTGTGTATGTGTTCCACTTTTTTTTTCATCCAGTCCGGTTTTGATGGGCAGTACGGTTGATTCCATGTTTTTGCTATTGTGAATAGTGCTGCAATAAACATGCATATGCAAGTATCTTTTTTGTAAAATGATTTTAGTTCCTCAGGGTATATTCCCAATAAGGGGATTGCTGGGTCATATGGAAAGTCAATTTCTAGTTCTTTCAGAATTCACCACACTGTTTTCCAAAGAGATTGAGCTAGTTTACATTCCCACCAGCAGTGTAGAGAAGCGTACCTTTTTCTCAGCATCCTCGCCAGCATCTGCTGTTGTTTGTTTTATTAATGATGACCATTCTCACTGGGGCTAGATGGTATCTCAATATGGTTTTGATTTGCATTTCTCTGATGATGAGTGAGGCTGAGCACTTTTTCATGTGTCTGTTGGCTGCCCATATATCTTCTTTTGAGAAGTGTCTATTCATGTCTTTTGCCCACTTTTGCATGGGGCTGTTTGTTGTTTTTTACTTTCAGCACGTTTGAGTTCCTTATAGATCCTAGATGTTGGGTCTTTGTCATATATACAGTTGGCAAATATTTTTCCTGTTCTGTCTCCCCGTTCTCTTGATGCTTCCTTTTGCTTTGCAGAAGCTTGTCAGTTTGATAAGTTCCCACTTGTCTATCTTATTGCTTATGGCATGGCACTTAGGG
>CAUYQG010231830.1:0-17664 GCA_963574415.1 Tarsius wallacei | reverse complement strand
CGTCAGATATCCACTGAGCACCAGGATATACCCGGCAGCCCACTCGGTGCTGGGGTTAGGGCCAGGGTGGAGCAAGACAGCCTGGCCTCAGCCCGCATGGAGCACACAGCCCAGCAGGGAGGACGGACATGGAGGCTGCTGTCATAGAATGTGAGCTCCAAGGGGTACCGAGACCATGTGGAGGGGAGCACATGAGGGGCAACATGGTGGGGGGCAGGTGGAGAGGGGATGGGGGGGGGTGTGCAGGGAGGGGACCCATGGAGGGGAGCACTTGGGGGCATGTGGAGGAGGGCAAGTGCAGGGGGCAATGGAGGGGGACATGTGGAGGGGCATGTAGAGGGGCAGTGGAGGGGGCACATGGAGGGGGAGATGTATGGCTTCTCGTAGGGGCCAAGAAGTGTCCAAAGAGGAGGCAATCTGAGAAGTGAAGACGAGTTGACCAGGTGGGCAGGGTGGGGGTGGCGGTGACTCTGGACCTCCGTGACTCCTCCTGCCCGTCCTTACCCACCCAGATCCATCCCAAAGGTCAAAGCCACCAAGAGCCTCACAAGAGGACTTTCAACTCTGGGATCTCAAAGACTACACCCTAGTCACAGGCCCTCCAGACTGACAGCATTGGCGGCCACTGCACCCTCTTGGTCCAGACCCCACTTCATCCGGCGGTCTCCTAAATGGGAATGTCCCACTGCCCCTTTCTGAGGCCGACATCCCTGAGAAGTTCTGCCTCTTTATTATTATTTTTGTTACTATTTTTGAGTTGGAGTCTCACTCTGTCACCCTGGCTGGAGTGCTGTGGCATGTTCACTGTCACCACAGCTTCGACCTGCTGGGCTCAGGCGGTCCTTCTGCTTCAGCCTTCCAAGTAGCTGCAACTACAGGTGTGCGCCACCACGCCCAGGTAACTTTTTTTTTTAATTGTAGAGACGAGGTCTCGTCATGTTGCCCAGGCTGGTCTCGAGCCCAAGGGCTCAGGCAATCCTCTCTTTCCTCTGCCTCCCAAAGTGCATGGGATTACAGGCATGAACCACCACCACGCCCCTATAGTTCCAGCTACTTGGAAAGCTGAGGCAGAAGGATTGGCTGAGCCCAGAAGGTTGAGGCTGTGTTGGCTGTGAGTGTGCTACCGCACTTCAGCCTGGGCAACAGAGTGAGACTCCAACTCCAAAAAAAAAAAAAAACCAGGCATGAGCCACAGTGCCCAGCAGTGTTTAACTTGAATTCCTGTTGCTTTTTCTGTTCTTAAGAGAACTGGCAAGCTGAAGGCCCTCCACCAGTACTGGTGAAACACTGATGAAATCTGCCCCAGTTGGGGGCGGGGTGAGAAAGCTAACTCCAGACAGGTGAGCTGGGGCTACACCAAAAGCTTGCCTTCAGGCTGAACCTCCTGCTTTCACTTCTTCCACAAACCTCCATGGGTACCAATTCTGGAGTCCCTCGGCCCTTCCCATGCCCAGGTGAGAGCCCCCATACACACACCCCACCCTTGGGACAGTCCTCAGTCTTATCCCCAAAGGGCTCTCTTACATAGAAACCCTGCATTGGTTCCAGTGGGGGAGCGGGGGAGGGCTACATTTCCTCAAGATGGCCTGACCCAGAAAAGAAAACTGCTTGGACTACGTATGACTTTACTTTCTAAGGTGGAGGGGAGGGAGATACCCTGAGCTGTCCCATCAGGTTTCAAACAACCCCAGGAGAAGTAGAGGCTAGACTCCAGGAAGGACTTCCCACTCTCTTGCAGTCACCAGCAGGGGGCACCACAGGCCAGCCTGTGGGATGTGTTATCTGAGGAGGGGCCCATGTCACCCGGAAATGAGTGAGTGTCTGGCCAGCTCTGGGCGAACTGGGGTGCAGGGCAGTTGAGAGAGCTGTCAGAGAAGCAAGGCCACCTGGTGGGAGGTGACACACCCTGTGCCAGCCCGGACATGGGAAAGGGAGTGGCATTGAGTTCTGCCGAGTCATTGCCTGCGAAGACTACTGTCACCTCTGATGTCAGGACTCCAAGGGGTTTCATTCCAGCCCCAGGCGCCAGGAAAGACATCGCAGGACCCAGGGTTTACCCAACTTCCCCAAGATCGCAGTGGAAATGACTGGCAGAGCAGAGACTTGAACCCAGGTCTCTGTGGGCACCTCCACCCCGCCACCTGCGGGACAGACCAGTGCCTGCCTGCAGGGTCTGCAGGTGGCCAGGCTCCACTCATCTTTACAAACCTAGGCTGAGAGCCCCGCCAGCCTTGGCCTGGCTTCTTTCTTTCGCATCCCTAGATGCCTTCCATTGTAAGCTCTCTTTGGCAGCTTCATGAAAAAAAAAAAAAAAAAAAGCACCTCCTGAAACCACAAATGTTTTTAAATGAATTCAGGTCCCAAATTTCTGGAGGGGGCTGCGGGGGTGGGCAGAGGATAGCAGTAAGTCTTTGAGAATGAAAGTTACATGCCTGGAGCGGGGTCCTCCAATGACCTCCAAAACTAGCGCTACTGGGGACACAGGGCCCTCTCGAGGCCCCCGAAGTGTGTCTCCCTTTGAAACCTCACCAGTCCTTGTACTCTGAGTGTTTTGAGTTGGGTCCATTATGAGAAACCTCCTTTTGAGCACAGACGTATTCAAATCCAGATGTTATCCCTGCAGAACAAAAAGCTCCCTCCAAATTCTCTTTATGAAGAAGTAGGTTCTCACCCTTTGAAGGAATAACATCTCTTGATAAGTAGAATTTTTTTCTTTCCCCCAGCCAAGAACCTGCTGCTCTGAATTTGTTTAAAAAACCAGTTTAATAGCCTGTCTCCGTTCCATTTGAGAAGCCAGGACGGCAGCGACAAGGTGGAATGTCACCACTTGATGGATTCAATAGATTGAATGTGGCTTCACTAAGAAGAGAATGCTGGATTTGAAAAATATTGTTTTTATTTATTTACTTTGTTTCTTAATTCAACTCATACATTCTAATGGCACAATTGTAGAATGGAAAACAGATGATCGAAAAACTTCCTCAATCATATACTTCATTTCGCTGATTCAAATAATAATTTTTATACATTGATTATGTTAGTCTCAATTTCAGTAGTATCCTTTTTTTCTTTTTTTTTTCGAGATGGAATCTCACTCTGTTCCCTGGCTGGAGGGCAGTGGCACTCTCCAGGCTGCCATAGCCTCAACCTGCTGGGCTCAGGCAATCCTTCCGCTTCAGTCTTCCAAGTAGCTGGAACTACAGGCATGTGCCACCATGCCAGGCTAATCTTTTGATTTATTGTAGAGGTCTCGCCAAGTTGCCCAGGCTGGTCTGGAACCGGCAGGCTCAGGCAATCCTCTCACCTCAGCCTCCCAAAGTGATGGGATTGTAGGCATGAGCCACTGCACCCAGCAATATCCTTTTTTAAAAATATACCTTAAAATAGGGAGAATATGGGCCATGCATGGTGGTTTGTAATCCCAACATTTTGGGAGGCCAAAACTGGAGGACTGCTTGAGCCCAGGAGTTCAACACCAGTCTAGGCAACACAGTAAGACCTCTTCTCTATAAAAAAAAAAAATCAAATAATTAGCCAGGCGTGGCGGTGCATGCCTGTAGTCCCAGCTACTTGGGAGGCTGAGGCAGGATTGTCTGAGCCCAGGAGGTCAAGACTGCAGTGAGCTGCGATTGTGCCACTGCATTCCAGCCTGGAACAGAGTAAGACCCTGACTCAAAAGGAAAAAAAGGCAGGGGAGAAATATGGATTATATATAGCGAATAAGGACTTTCTTCTTTTTTTTTTAGAGACAGGGTCTCACTCTGTCACCCAGGCTAGAGTACATTGCCACGATCATAGCTCACTTCAGTGAACTCCGGGTCTCAAGTGATCCTCCTACTCCAACCTCCCAAGTAACTGGGGTTATAGGCAGGAGCCACCATACCAGGTCCCAACAAGGATTTTTGTCAATAGGGTCTGGGGTTTTTGTTGTTGTTGTTGTTGTTGTTGTTAAAACCATCTGAAGGCCTGGCACAGTGGCTCACGCCTATAATCTCAGTACTTTGGGAGACCTAGATGAGAAGATTGCCTGAGCTCAGGGGTTCCAGACCAGCCTGGGCAACTTGGTGAGACCTCATCTCTACAATAAATAAAAAATTAGCTGGGCTTGGTGGTGCGTGCCTGTGGTCCCAGCCACTCAGGAAGCTGAGGCAGGAGTATCCCTTGAGCCCAGGAGTTTGAGGTTACAGTGAGCTATAATCACACCACTGCACTCCAGCCTGGGTGACAGAGCAACCTTGTCTCTTAAAGTAAACAAACAGACCAAGTTGAGAGGATTGCCTGAGCCCATGGGTTCGAGACCAGACTGGGCAATTTGGCGAGACCTCATCTCTACAATAAATAAAAATTTAGCCGGGCACGGTGGCACATACCTGTAGTTCCAGCTACTTGGAAGGCTGAGACGGAAGAATCACCTGAGCCCAGCAGGCTGAGGCTGCAGTGGCCGTGAGCATGCCACTGCACTCCAGCCTGGGCAACAGAGTAAAACTCCAACTCAAAAACAAACAAACAAACAAAAAAATAACATCTGAGAGTTGGAAAGAGGAATCCTTTCCTCACTCTACTTGTATACTGCCAGTGATGGGTGCTCACTACCTTTGAAGGTGATCCTTTTCACTGTGAAACAGTCCTAACAGCCACAGAGTAGGTTCTCAGCCCCTTGTTACCTCCATGGGGGCCAGTTCTGTCCTCAGAGCCAAGCAGGGTTGTAGGCAGGGTCATACTACTGCTCTTGCCCCACCCCCGAGTCTTCTCCAAGATCAGCGTCCTCACTATCCATCACCTGGTCTCTCCCGTGTCCTCTAATGTATGGCAACCAGAAGTGAACACAGCCCTCCCTCATCCTCAACTCCATACCTCTATAGATGCAGCCTGAGATCACATTACTTTGGGGCAGCCATTCTAATGTTCAGCCAGAACATCTTTCATGCAAAAATCTTACTTTTCCACCCATCACTACTGAGTTCAGGAGGTCAGTCTATCATTTCATCTGCTCTAGGTGCTCCTGAGCCCTAGTTTGGTCTTTTCAAACACCAGCCCCTGCATCTAGTTTTGGGTCCTCTGAAAACTGAATAAGCAAGTCTTCTATACCTTTATCCCAGCTGTGGATAGAAGTGTTGAATGGTAGCTGGGTGTGGTGGCTCAGCCTGTAATCCCAGCACTTTGGGAGGCTGAGATGAGTGGATTGCCTGAGCCCATGGGTTCAAGACCCACCTGGGCAACTTGGCGAGATCTCATCTCTACAATAAATCAAAAATTAGCCAGGCGTGGTAGCATGCGCCTGTAATTCCAGCTACTTGGAAGGCTGAGGCGGAAGGATCGCCGGAGCCCAGCAGGTCGAGGCTGCAGTGGCCAGGAGCGACCACTGCACTCCAGTCTGGGTGACAGAGTGAGAATCCAACTCAAAAAAAAAAAAAGAAAGAAGTGTTGAGTGGTGATCTTGACCCAGCCAGCCATTGTCTCTAGGACCTCAGTTTCCCCATCCAGTAACGAACAAGGGTGAAGTGATGCCCTCTGCCAATAGAGCCCACAGACGCGTGTCAGACATGACACAGCCCTTCACAAACACCACGTCTTATTGAACTCCTCAGACTGATTCTATGAGGGAGGTATTGTTAGGATCCCCCCATCCTGCAGATGAGAACACGACTTTGCAGGATTTGAACCCCACTCTAACTGGCACCCAATCTGATGCTTTTGCCACCGTCGTTCGTTGCCCCCTTCTCAGAGGGCAGGATCTTCGACATGGCCTAGAATGAAGTGGTTGGGCCCACCAGTAGAGATCTCCTTACAAGCAGCTAAACAGCACTCTCAAGTCCCACGCATGGCTCAGAAGCACTGGAAGGAGGTTTGAGACGACCAGATGCCTTCGGAAAGGGACTCCAGATGCCTCAGCCATGACCTGTGTGAACAGATGACCAAAGAGAAATGATAATCAAAGAAAACCACCACACCCCTCCCCTTACTCCCATGCTTTGACGCTGCTTCAGAGCAAGGTGGATTTAAAACTTCAAGGATGACTCGAGGTTGGATGTGGTGACTATAATCCCAGCCCTTTGGGAGGCTGAGGTGGGAGGATCACTGGAGGCCAGAAGTTCAAGACCCGCCTGGGCAACATAGTGAAACCCTGTCTCTACAAAAATTTAAAAATTATCTGGGCCTGGTGGTGTGTGCCTGTAGTTCCAGCTACTCGAGAGGCTGAAGTGAGGGGATCCCTTGAGCCTAGGAGGTCAAGATTACAGTGAGCTGGAATTGCATCACTACTCTTCAGCCTGGGTGAAAGAGTGAGATCCTGTCTCTAAAAAATAAAAAAAAAATTAAAAATCACTCAAGTGAAAGCATCTGCCAGCTTAATGAAACTAGGGAGGCCAGGTGCCATGGCTCAAGCCTGTAAGCTCAGTGGGTTGCCTGAGCCCAGGGGTTCGAGACCAGCCTGGGCAACTTGGCAAGACCTCATCTCTACAATAAATCAAAAAATTAGCCGGGCGTGGTGGCTTGTACCTGTAGTTTCAGCTACTTGGAAGGTTGAAGAGGAAGACTCACCTGATTCCAGTGGGCCAAGGCTGTGTTGGCTGTGAGCAGTGTGCCACTGCACTCCAGCCTGGGTGACAGAGTAAGACTCCAACTCAAAAAAAAGAAAAAAGAAAAAGAAATTAGGGGTTTGGCACCAGAACTTCAGGTAGGCTGTGGCAAGTGAAGACAGTGATGTTCCTTGCACACCTGAATGGTAGTATGGGAGTCAGACCCACCACGCCCCTCAGGTGCCAGGTACTTCAGACACATTTCATACTCCCAACAGTCCAGGAGGTAGACGTTGTATCAGAGGCTGCTTTGCAGTAAGGTGAAAGAAGCTTAACCTTCAGGGTTTCTCACTTGCAGAGGTCCTTCCCAGATCCTGAGAGGGAGGATTTAACTTTATTTTATTATTTTATTATTTTTTGAGTTGGAGTCTCATGCTGTCACCCAGACTGGAGTGCAGTGGCCGCTCCCGGCCACCGCAGCCTCGACCTGCTGGTCTCCGGCGATCCTTCCGCCTCAGCCTTCCAAATAGCTGGAACTACAGGTGCGCGCTACCACGCCCGGCTAATTTTTTGATTTATTGTAGAGATGAGGTCGCTTGCCCAGGCAGGTCTCGAACCCGCGGGCTCAGGCAATCCACTCACCTCAGCCTCCCAAAGGCGCGGGATTACAGGCTGAGCCACTGAGCCCGGCCTCTACTTAGCTTTCTAAAGATTTTCCTGCACTAGTAGTTAGTCCCTTAATAGATTCCAGGAAAGAACAAAGCCAGTCTAATTATTCAAGAAACTACTTTGTACCATAACTAGTACAAACTTTGGTAGGTGGACTGTTATTCTTTCTAAAAATCTTAGGACTTAATAAGCAGACATTCCTACTCAAAGGTATTTGAAGTCAGTTCTTTCTTACATATCTTTTGACTGCACAGGTATTTACAACTTGGCTTTCTGAAATGTTGATACTTGTAATAAAGGGATAATTTAAGCATAGAAACACCTTCAAGATTAACATAAGAACACATTGCCTTTCCCTTGCAGAAGAGCAGGTGCATTTTGTCAGGTCTTAAAATAAATGGAAGCTTGCAGGACTTTTCCCTAGAAACCAGTTTATTTGCTATAAATGCAAATGACAATATTATAGTCATAAAAAACAATAATTAAAATTGTAGAAGTTTTTCTAGATGGTGGCTTTCCCTCTGGATATTTAGTATTACTTGAAATAGCATAATCCCATTTTTAAACTGCTAAAGTTTGTAGAGCTCATTTAGCTGCATGAGATATTGGACTATTAAGTATCATTAAGAAAATAAATTCACACTATCAGGAAGCAAGTGTTTATAGTTTCTGAATGATATATTGCTTTTAATAAAAATGTAAAAATTAATTTTCAGAACACATTAAGACTTCCAAAATTAGAGTGCCTATTTCAAAATTCAATGTTACGAATAAGAACACTTGCTTTATGGTGGCTCAGAGGGTTCAGAGTCCCACTTCCCTGTTTCTTTAATGCCTGAAGTTCCTTCATTCTTATTGTATAATTACTTATTAACTTACTTATTTAACTATTTATTTTCTCATTTTTTTCTCCTCTTGGGGAAAACTTGAGAGTAACAAGTTGTGGTCATTTATAATTGCCCTCAAGTATGTAGCTTCAAAGTCTCTTTACTCCTTCCCAAAAAGATATATTTCACACAGTTCTCACAGAATTCCTGTAAGTCCTCTCTGGTCAAAACCAATGGCTAGATTTTGCTTCGATACTTCAGCTAAATTGCATGCAGGTACTTTCCCATTTAATTGACCTCAAATTGGGTAATTATTGGATTTCACTAGAGCTGATCATTCTTGTCCTAAGAGAGGTTTTAAAGGGGTCTCATTTGAAGCAGACCCCAAGCTTCAGATAAAGTCCTTCCTGTCTAGCCACACCATGCATATATTAAAAAGTAGAGGTTCTTTAGATATGCTTAGACATATCACACACACACATTTTCAAACACAATTAATTTCACCACCTAAATCTACTGAGGTGCTATCTGAATGTGATTTAGTGTAACTTTATATAATCAATCATTGACTAGTAGAGTGATGCTTTGATTGGTTTTCAAATATGTTCTTACTATGTAATGTCTGCTCCATTTCTTATATTAAGGCAATAAAGTCAAAACTAGTTAAGAAAATGAAATAATTTCTGATTTAGAAAAATACCTAAAACAATGTACAGTTGACCCTAAAATAATGGGGGGGTTAGTACTGCCAAGCTCTTTCACAGTCAAAAATCCAAGTATAATTTTTAACTTCCTAAAACATAATTACTACTGACTTTCCTAAAACTTGATTACTAATAGCCTATTGATAATTAGAAGCCTTTCTGATAACATAAGCAGTTGATTAATACATACTTTGTATGTTATATATGTAAAATATATTTTATTTTTATAATAAAGCTAGAGAAAAGATACTTTTATAGAGAAAATCATAAAGAAGAGAAAGTATGTTTACTAGTCATTAAGTAGAAACGGATCACCATAAAGGTCTTCTTCCTTATCATCTTCATGTTGAGTAGGCTGAGGAGGAGGAGAAGAGGAGGAAATTGATCTTGCTGTCTCAAGGGTGGCAGAAGTATAAGAAAATTTGCGTATAAGTGGACCCTACATTTCACGTTGTTCAATGATCAACTGAATATGTTCTTCATATATGGTTGTGCATGTTGATCGCTGTGCACTAGGGAACTGAAATTCATCCCAGACTGATCTTCAAGCTATTTGCCTTTGTGAAAGCTGTGTCCTCAAATGGAAGGGCTACTTTTTTTCCTAATTGCCCAGAGGTACAAGGATTACTGTAGCAATTGGGTCTGGGAAATTCATATTGGCAAGAAAAATATGATACTAAAATATCCCAAGGCTAGATCATTAGCATATACCAAAAATACATTGAGATTTACCCCTGAGGAACAATCTTAAATTATTCAATTACACATGTATTACTTTAACATTGTATATATAGACATGTTTGAAAACTTAAAGTATTTCATCTCTATTCTTTAGTGGAGATTTCATACAAATTTTGTAAATTTGTCTGAATTTTGCAAAAGCAGTACATGAAATAAATAAAAATAATAAATAGTGTGAAATATGCATGAGCTACTAATGAGAAATTATTGTTATAAGACAAAACTGCCATTTCTACAACTCAAAATAGCCAAATATCTTTGATTTCTTATGGTCCGATCTAATAAATGTTTGGTATAAAGCTCTTCCTTCAAACCATTTCCCTGACCTGGAATCCCGACCTATTATCTTATGAGCCTCAGCAAATTAAATACATAGTTCTAAACACACTTACCTTAAGAACTTTTTATCAATGGGGATGTTATTCTGGTTTTCATTCATTACTACATTTATTCCTTCCCTTCTTCAATCTTTAGTTGTTGAATGCCTACTCTTTATAGGTTAAATACTTATGGTTTACATCTTCATCTTTATTAAGAAATGTCAGGGCTTCTTTTTGTACAAGTTGTAGTTGGCTCCAAAGTTTCAGCCCTAGAATATATGATTTTGAATGTGGGGCCTTAGTTTACATGAGTAAAGTATTTAATTTGTAGTTTAATATGAAGAGCTGTGAGAAGAGGGAGGAGTCTTATGTTGGGCTGCTATAACAAAGTACCCTAGACTTGATGGCTTAAGTAATTTATTTCTCATGGATCTGGAGGCTGGGAAGTTCAAGATCGCACCCAGAGAAACAGAGCTATGTTTCTTTATGGTATTCCCTCTCTTTTGAGAAGAACACCTATCAGTCCTATCTTACCTTGGTTCATCAGAATCAATTGAGGAGATTTAAAAATATATCCAAAAAGATCTTACTTTTCTAGTTTTAGACACTAGCATTGGTATTTTCTTTAAAACTTCTAGGTTGTGCTAACGTGCAGTGTAGGTAAAGACGGTCTTCTCTAGAGCAAAACAACAACACACTGAAGGACACTAGCCTTCCCAAGTAAAGACAGGGTGAAAATTTGAAATCAGCTAGGAGGGCTTCCTTTTAACAATGAAAATGACTGATAAGGCTTTGTTATTAGCAAATAGTGGTTAAGATTGTTGTGCTTGTGATTGGAACAAGGTTATGATGCATCATACAAATATAAGAGAAGGCAGATAGCAAAAGGCAAAATCAAATTTAAACTACTGATATGCACTCATAGTATGATAAAATGAACCTGTTTTATCATCACTTATTTTTTCAAAAGTATATCCATAATAAAAGCTTTAAAAATGGTTATGTTACTTTGGGAGGCTGAGGCGAGGTAATGCCTGAGCCCACAGGTTTGAGACCAGCCTGAGAAACTTGGTGAGACCTTATCTCTACAATAGATCAAAAAATCAGCCGGGCTTGGTGTGCACCTATAGTTCTGGCTACTTGAAAGGCTGCGGTGGAAGGATTGCGGGAGCCCAGCAGGTCAATGCTGGGGTGGCCGTGAGTATGCCACCGCATTGCAGTCTGGGTGATGGAGTGAGACTCCAACTCAAAAAAAAAAAAAAATGGGTTGATTAGGTCATTTACCTGTTTGAATCTCATTTCTTAATCTGTAATATGGGAGTATGCTACTTTGTCTGCTTATCTCATGGTAAAGAGAAACTCTCTTTAAACTAAAAGGCCCACATAAATAAATAAAGAGGATGCTTGTTGACAATGTTCACATTTTATATACAGGTGGGTGTATTGAGAAACCCAATATTTTCTAAAGATTCTGCACTGGATTCTAACATGCTGTTTCAAGAAGTGAATGCTGTCCTATATTACTGCTTTAGGCGTGTTCTCTTAGTTACTGTTTGGCATATTCATATTTATAACTTTTAAAGTTTCTTCTTCTAAGCTTTTTTTTTTCCCCTTTAGTTAGGGTCTCACTTTGTCGCCCAGGCTGAAGTGACTCTGATTCATGGGCTCAAGTGATCTTTCTGCCTCAGCCTCCTAAGCAGCTGGAACTGTAGGCCTGTGCCACCAAGCACAGATAATTTTTTTAAAAACTTTTTTGTAGGGACAAGATCTTGCTATGCTGCTCAGGCTGGTCTCAAACTCCTGGACTCAAGGGATTCTCCTGCCTCAGCCTCCCAAAATGCTGGGATTACAGGTGTGAGCACCATGCCTAGACTGCACTTCCAGTTTTGAAAGTGGAGCCAAAATCTATTTAAATTTATCAGCAATGAAAAAGAGACCTTTTAATGTCATGAAAATGTATTAGGAGTCAAAAGACCTCAGCTAGTGCCTTAATTTGTCTGGGTCCCCGTGGGATGACAGTGATCAAGTTATTATCTTCTCTGGTTTTTATATGCCCAATTTTCAAAGCAATGCGGTAGAATTAGACAAACTGAAATGCCTACTCTAAAATCCTATAAATCTATGGCAGGTACTTTACAGTTTTCTTTGTAAAATATAACTGTGAATGCTGTAGATAACTTTTGTGCATAAATATTAAATGAAATCATTGAATATACATTTATTTTCAACATATATTGCAATATATGGTCATTTTCAGTATATCAAACATCTTATCATGTGTTATAGTCAGAAAACTGCATTAGACTTTATTCTTTTTCAAATTTTACAACATGATTTACCAAAGCATAGTATATTTAATATTTGAAGCACACTGATATAAAATCAATATTTTGTTCTGAGATGCTTACAAGGTTAAAAAATTCCCATAACTTTTCTATATTTAAATGAAAAATGGAATTTCAATAAATATTTATCTTAATTTAATGAAATGCTGAGTAGACACAATAAAATGCCATTTTAGATATTTTATGTATATTTTGATTGGCATCAAGTTTCAAAAATTATCCTTTATTGAAGATACATTATTAAGTGGCTTGAGATGCATTTTCACTTTAATTGATTTTTAACACCTTATTTTCAAATAGTCTTTTAAGACATACCTCTGATACATGACTAAGACAAAATTTCTGTTTTTAAGAAATTGAGAAATCATAAAATAAAAGGCACCAACCTAGACAATTGTGATACAAAACTAAATTTGGTGTCTCCTTTAAATACAATGCAAAAAATGCTCAACTGGGCCCTAGAAGAATTCTCTTTTTCCACATATCGTCAGGACTCACTGGAGAAAGCTGTTTTGTTAGCCCAGTCATAGCTTAAAACGATGGAGCACTAACACGAAGGATGTAAATAAGACTTCCTGGGTCATGTTCTTCCCTTTCTTTTCTTGGTATGTTTATATTTGAGCTTGATGTTTTATTCTATTGAAGTAGTAAGCTATAACAAATTGAAAAAGGTTTGGCTTGGGGTTGGGGGCCCAATAGGCTGCAAAGTTTGTATTGGTTTTAAGTCTAAGCTTTCTTGTTCCAGAAGAGAGCGTCCCAGTGAATACTGTGAACAAACTAATTCAACAGAAATCTCCATTGGATCTTAGGTTAATATATGGGCTTTTGTGTTTCTGCATGTCTTGATAGCAGAGGTATGAGTGACTTTTGTTCCAGACTCTCTTCAAAGATCCTCTTCCAAGATGTTTTCGTGGACAGCCTTGGGAGACAGTGTTAGTGTTTCCCTTAGGAGCAATGGGCAGGTTTGTTTAAGATCGTGTATGTACATACATATGTATACACACACGTTTTTAGTATGATGCTTACTCAAATATGGTGTTAATCAATTGAATGCTAGTAGCATTACCATATGACTACAGACAAAGAAAATGGCAGAAGCAAGGATGCTCACACGTCATACTACACATTGCTACTGTAATTTAATTCAACTTTGAAAAGTAATACATAAGGCTGCGTGCGGTGGCTCAACCCTATAATTCCAGCACTTTGGGAGGCCAAGGCAAGAGATTGCCAGAGCCCAGGGGTTCAAGACCATCCTAGGCAACTTGGCAAGACCTCATCTCTACAATAAAAAAATAAAAAATAAAAAAATTAGTCAGGTGTGGTGGCGTGTACCTGTGGTTCCAGCTACTTGGAAGGCTGAGGCGGAAGGATCACCATCAGGTTGAGCCTGCGGTGACCGTAAGCATGCCACTGCACTCTAGTCTGGGTGATAGAGTGAGACTCTGACTCAAAAAAAGAAAAGAAAAGTAATACATAGATAACATTTCTTAAAATGTATATATATTATATATATAATCTTCCTTTGGGGCAGTGTCCAAACATGCTTATAGTCCAGTACAAAAGACTCAAGTTCTCTAAGCTCAAAGACAACCGCCTCTGCTTTCTGTTGCACACTAGGAGATCCCCCCCCAAAACATCAGTTATCTTTGGAAGCTCACCTTTTTTAAAAAAATATGTTTTATTTGAAAGATGTGAGGTACAATTCAGGATTAGGTATACAAGTGATCATTGTACAGGTAAAATTTGGGCCTCCCATTGGTCCCCACTTTGCCTAGTTTGAGATAAGGTATACTTGTTGATATTGTGTCCCCCTCCCCAATCTCGGGAGTATCCCACTAGGAAGCTCACCTTTTACTGTGATTTATAAAACTACCATTACAACTTACCATTCAAAAGGTCAGACTCAGTGTCATGCTTATCTTCCCTCTTTTCCTAATGTTTTTATATAAAAGATTGAAAAGAAATATTTAAACCTAGAACTGGAAGGGGGTCATAAAATGACAATATATGTGAATACAGTTCTAGAAAATAAAAACAAGCAAATGAGATAATACTGATAAATCTGACAAAAATAAAAGGTAATCACAGGTCAGAATATTCAGAGAACATAGAACATAGAGGATGTTTTCGCAGGAGAACCATGGAATGACAGAGTTGAAGAAATTGGGAGCAGATTTGGGCTGTGGCAATTACTCAGAATCCTTAATTAAAGAATATTGTAGGAAACATGAGTGAGAGTTGGCCCTTTCCATCTCCCCAGGAGCAAGAAGTGATTATCAGAAGTGTTCATCCCTGCTGTTATAACCTGAAAACAGTTATAGAAAGAAATTGGACCAACATTCTAGAAGAACAGGATTCATAATATTCTGGCTGGCACTCCAATGTAAGACCCTCATTGATTTGACAGTTCTAGACAGCACACTCTATGGTTTTGACTTCTGTTATATATGTCATCATAAAGCATGCTCATTGACTCACCCCACCCCCATACACAAAGCTTTAATTTTCTTCTCTTTTTTTCTTTTATTGAGTCAGAGTCTCACTCCGTCACCCAGGATGGAGTGCAGTGGCACAATCAGAGTCACTGCAGTCTCAACCTGCTAGGCTCAGGTGATCCTTCTGCCTCAGCCTTCCAAGTAGCTGGAATCATAGGTGTGTGTCACCATGCTCAGCTAACGTTTTGATTTATTGTAGAGACAAGGTCTCACCAAATTGTCCAGGCTGGCCTCGAATCCTTGGACTTAGGCAATCCTTTCACCTCAGTCTCCCAAAGTGCTGGATTACAGGCATGAGCCACCGTGCCCGGCCTTCCCTTTTTTCTTTAGGAGAGAAGTAGTGTAGGGAAACAAACCAACACAGGTGCAATATTAATCAAGCTAAATTCTCTATAAATGAGAAATCAGCAGTGATAGCTAGAGTTTTGAGAAAAACTAGCAGTTTAAAAGTTTAGAATCTGGGTGAACATAGAAATAAGAGTTCAAATGAAGTAGATATTTTATGGAATATAAAATCTATCTCCTAGTTTGTATGCTTAGAGGAATTCAAGATAATAAAGCAAATATGGCAGCTTTGAAAAAAGACAATGTGAGAACAAGAAAGAATTCTGATGCCAAAAATATGAATGCTGGGGAAAATAATAAATAGGATGACTGAAAGAAAGATTTATAAAATAATCTGTCTTAGAATATTGGCCAAAAAGTCGAGGATGAAACATATGAGACTAGAGTATCATATAGGTAATCACAAATATAACAAAAATATTAATAGAAAGAAAGATGGAGAAAGTTTAAAGGGAAGGAAAATGTAAGAGTTGAAATAAGACATGAGTGCCACAATTCATAGCAAAATGGAATATAAATCCTGTCATATTTCTTTGTAAAACTTCAGAGCACAGTGATGAAAGAGAAGATCCTAATGCCTTCTATCGAGAAACAGCCAGTCAAAAGGATAACCCATCAAGGTCAAGAACCAGTTTATTTTCAGACTTGCTATTATTATTGCTAGATACTAGATAGTTCCAAGTTCTGAGGGAGGAAAAACAGACATAGATTTCTCCTGCTAGCCACACTGTCCATTTAACAATAAACTATTGTATTTTCAGAAATGTAAAATCTCTATAAGTGTGCATTTCATAAATTCAGGACACAAATAAAATAATCTGCAACTATTAACCACAAAAAGGAATGACACATTTTTCTTAAAGGAGCATAATGTGTATTCTAAGAAACAATGAACTAAAATATGCAATAAAAATAAACAGTTAGGTCAACAGCTGTGCAGCAGTCCTAGAAAGCAAGCTGTCCAAATTAGAAGGTCTAAGAGCTCTGGAATAGCAGCTGTCAAGAGTCAAGGGCAACAGTATCATTAGGAAACCAGAAGACCTTAGAGATTTTATGGAAAACTCATATGCCCTATTTTTCAACATAAAAATATAACAAACTGCAAAAGTAAAAATAAAAACACCCAAATACCAAGGTTCAAACAAAGTGGGATATGATTTGAGTAACCAATAGGGAGTAGAAACAGGTTTTTTTTTTTTTTTTTACATTTGCTTATGTGGAAAAAAATGGAATTTAAAGATTGTTATACGACTTTTGTCATTTACTAAAAGTCTACATGCAAGAAGTAATGGTGAAACTCTAGGCCAGAGGCCAGAGACCTCTGCAATTAAGTCCTTGACAGATTGATTTTATAGTTTCTGCTATATACAAGAGAACAAACCAAGCTTCTCACTCTCCCCTCCTGAATGTGTACACAACACCTTCTGGGGAAAGGTACACACACACAGATAAACTTCAAAAGCCTATTCCATTTGTGCTGGGTACAGTGGCTCTTGTCTGTAATTCCAGTCCTTTGGGAGACCAAGGTGGGAGGATTGCTTGATCCCAAGAGTTTGAGACCAGCCTGGGCAACATAGTGAGATCTCATCTCTACAAAAAACCAAAAAATTATCTGGGCACAGTGGCGCATGCCTGTAGTCCCAGCTACTCAGGAAGCTAATACAGGAGGATTGCTTGAACCTAGGAGTTGGAGGCTACTGTGATTGTGCCACTGCAGTCCAGCCTGGTTAACAGAGGGAGAACCTGACTCAAAAAAAAAAAAGAATATTACATTTGAAAAAAATATTCAAATATGAGTTTTAAAACAGTAATAAACTGAAATGTATAATTTAAATAAAACTCAAGAATATGCTTACAAAGAAGTCAAGTTTTAGCTCAAGGGAACAAAGAAGTTGTTTATGACTTTGAAGATCTATAAAGAGGTCACAATGGTTGTTCAAGAGAGTAGAATATTAAGAACATTCTTTGTTGGTTACAATGTGTGACAAAATTATCTTGACTATGTGGAGCTGCTTTAGACTTCATCTTGATGCTTGAAATATTGAGCGACACAATTGTATTAACATATATCACTTGTCTTTCTCCACAGCTAAATTATAATACACAGTTCTTTGAATAATGTTTTGATAATTAAATATGTTGGACGGTTTAAATTTATGAAAATTTAAAAACGTTAAACCTAATCACTGAATGTATTATTAAAAATATTCTCAAATTTATTTCCTTAGCTTTGTCTTCTCTCCTAGACATCAGCCTCATATTTTCATGTTACTGTGGGCATTTTGTTGTATGTCATTCAAAACTTCAGAGCTATTTAATTAACTTTATTGTTTCCCCCGAATACTGACACCTATTCTTTATTGATTTGTCTTTCTTAATGATACAAATAATTTAGTTTTTAGTGGTGCTCATTTTTAAAGCATAGTGGCAACCTTAGTGCCTTTTCTCTGCTTAATCTAAATTATTACAGATTATCAACTTCAGTTGATGCTTGGTTTTAATTCTCTCTTATTTCCATCCTTTCGCCATGTTCATTGTCATGCTTCTAAATCAGGCTTTTCTTTTTTTGCCTCAATTTAGATTACTGTTGTAACCTCTCACGTGGAAGTTCAATGTAAATTCTTACTTCCTTTTATTTCTTATGCACTAAATCAGATTAAAATTATTAAAACCTTGCCTATGTAACTTTCCTGTTCA
>CAUYQG010231828.1:0-18715 GCA_963574415.1 Tarsius wallacei | reverse complement strand
AATCAGTGTGGCGATTCCTAAAAGTTCTAAAAATCATCCTTCCTGCCACTTTCAATCCTTTTCTTACAGTAATACGGTAGTTGTTCAAGGTCCACTTATGAGTGAGAACATGCAATACACAGCTCTTCGTTTCTGTGAGAGATCACTCAGTATTATAAACTCTAATTCCATCCAGGTTGCTGCGAAGATCATGATTTTGTTCTTCTTTATGGCTGTGTAGTATTCCATTGTGTATATGTACATTTTTTTAATCCAGTCCTCTTTTGATGGGCAGCACGGTTGGTTCCATGTTCTTGCTATTGTGAACAATGCTGCAGTAAACACACGTATGCAAGTATCTTTTTCATAGAGAGACCTGAGTTCTTCCAGGTATATTCCCAAAAGAGGGATTGCGGGGTCATATGGAAGGATGATTTTTAGAACTTTTAGGAATCGCCACACTGATTTCCACAGAGGTTGAACTAGTTTGCACTCCCATCAACAGTGCAGAAGTATTCCCTTTTTGCCACATCCTCTCCAGCATCTGTTATTTTCTGAGTTATTGATGATGGCCATTCTGACTGGAGTTAGGTGTTATCTCAATGTAGTTTTAATTTGCATCTCCTTGATGACTAGTGAGGCTGAACATTTTTTCATATATATGTTGGCTGATTTGCTAGAATCTTGTTGAGAATTTTTGCATCTATGTTTATCAGGAATATTGGCCTATAGTTCTCTTTCTTTACTAGACCTTTTTCTGGTTTGAGTATCAGTGTGATGTAAGCTTCACAAAATGATTTGGGGAGAGTTCCATCTTTCTCAATCGCCTGGAATACTTTAATAGGATTGGTATCAGCTCCTCCTTGTATGTTTTATAGAATTCTGGTGGAAAGCTGTCTGGTCTAGGACTTTTTTGGTAGGTAGATTTCTTATGACAGAGTCAATTTCCTGGGTTGCTATTGGTCTATTTACGGTCTCAATTTCTTCTTGTTTCAACCTTGGGAGGTTGTGTGATGTCAGAAATTCCTCTATTTCACTTAGATTTTTGAGTTTGTTTCCATATAGGTGTTCATAGTAATCTTGGAAAATCTTTTGTATTTCTTTGGGGTCAGTTGTGACTTGATGTTTTGCATTTCTGACTACTGTATTTATTTGGGCTTTCTCTTTCTCTCTCTCTCTCTCTCTCTCTCTCAGTTAATCTGACTAGGGACCCATCAATCTTATTTACCCTTTCAAAGAACCAGTTTTTTTTTTTTCACTGATTTGTTTTCCTATGATATTTTTGTCTTCTATGTTCCCTATTTGGACTTTTACTTTGACAATCTGGATTCTTCTTTTGAAGTTGCGGTTTTGGTGATCTTGTCTTTCCAGAATCCACAGGTTATTTTTTAGGCTGTTAACACGTGATCTTTCTATTTTCTTGATGTATGTGCATAGAGTTATAAATTTCCCTTTCAGTAGTGCTTCCATGGCATCCCAGACGTTTTGGTAAGATGTGTCTTTGTTTTCATTTGTTTCAAAGAATCTTTTAATTTCTGTTTTGATTTCTATGTTGTCCCAGGAGTTGTTCAGCATCATATTGTTTAGTGTCCATGTCTTTATGTGTTTGGGGGGATCTTGTTGGTGATGATATTTATTTTTATTCCACTGTGATCTGAGAAGGTACATGACAGTATTTTGATCTAGTGAAATTTGTTTATGCTTGATTTATGACTGAGGATGCATTCAGTCTTAGAGTATGCTCCATATGGTGATGAGTAGAATGTATATTCTGTGGTTGTTGAGTGTAGTGGTCTGTAGCTGTCTAGAAGTACATTTGGTCAAGTGTAAAATTGAGGTTCCAGGTCTCCTTATTGATTTTTTTTGCCTCAATGATCTATCTAGGGTTGTTAGTGGGGTATTTAAGTCTCAGTTATAATAGTGTTAGGGTCAATGTCCTTTTTCAGTTTACTTAGCAGTTGCTTTATAAATTCTGGTGCTCCTGTGTTGGGTGCATATGTTTAAGATGGAAATTTCTTGTTGATGGATTGAGCTTTTTATCATCATGTAGTGTCCTTCTGTATCTTTTTAAATTTTTGATAGCTTGAAGGTTGTTTTGTTGGATATTAAAAGAGTGACTTCTGTCTTTTTTTGTTGTCCATTAATCTGAAAGTTTATTGTCCATCCTCTAAATTTATGCCTGTAGGTGTCCTTTTTCATGAGTTGTGTTTCCTGGAGGCAGTATATTGCTGAGTCATGCTCTTTTATTCTGTTTGCCAATCTATATCTTTTCAGTGGTGCATTTAGTCCATTCATGTTCAGGCTGATTATTGAAATGTGAGAGTTTATCTCTGTCATAAGGCTGTTTTGTTTTCTTTTAACTTTTGCATTTATATATGTGTGTTTTCATTTTTGCAGTGTGCTGTGTGCTCTGTGCTTTTGTGTTTGTTTGTGATCTTGTGAAGTGTATGGTCTTTCTTTAGTTTCTTTTTCCTTCTGTGCACAGCACCTTTTAAAGCATCTCCTGTAGAGCTGGTCTAGAGGCAGCATATTTCTTAGAGATTGGATGTCTGGGAAGGATTTTAATTCTTCATCTCTAATGAAGCTTAGCTTGACTGGGTAGGAAGTTTTGGGGTGAAATTGTTTATCTTTGAGAACATTAAAGATTGGGGTCCAATCCCTTCTGGTCTATAGTGTTTCTGCAGAGAAGTCTGGAACTTTACTGCCTTCAGAGATTTCTTTTATACCTACTTTGTACATATAAATTACCGTGTGTCTGGGGTTAGTCTTCTCATAAGATGTCTTGCAGAGTTCTCTGAATCTCTTGTGCTTGGATAGTTGTGTCTCTGACCAGATGAGGAAAGTCTTCTTGAATGACCTCACAGAATGTTTGTTCCAAGCTGTTTTTGGTTTCTCTTTCTACTTCAAGTATACCAATCAGATGTAGGTTTGGCTTTTTGATAAAATTGCATATCTCTTGGAGAGTTTCTTCTTTCTTGAGTTGTTTTTTCTATATTTTTAATAGATCAAATTAATTCCATATTTTGGTCTTCCAGCTCTGAGATTCTTCCTTCTGCTTGGTAAATTCTGCTACCTATGCTTCTCAATCTGTTATTTATTTCTTGGATGGAGTTCTTTATTTCTGTTATTTCTAAATATGCTTTCTTGAGTCTGTTCAACTCCATTGCAATTTCATTTCATTTCAGCCTTTGCATTTCTTGGTTTTTATTCATTCTATCCATTGATTCTTGGATCTCTGTAAGTACCTTTTGGGTACAGTTGTTCTCAGAGACAGCCATTGTTTGTACTCTAGCAGCTGTTCTTTCAAGCACTGTCTCTTTGTTGGGACTCTGGGTGTTACCAGTGACTTTTCTTCATTTGTAGCAGTTATCTTTCTCTTTAATTCCATTACTTCGTGGGAAATGGAAAAGTAATCACTTCTGATATTTACTCTACCTTCTGCCCTTCCCTGAGTAGGACATCTGGGTTTAATTATGATTTAAGGCTGGGAGTGGGGTGTTGTGTTATCTCTTTACAATTTTGAGCATGTAATTACTAAGGGGTGGGGGAGGGGCTGCAATGATTCAGAAGCTACAAATGGGTCAAAATGCTTGTTATCTGGTGAATGGGCCACCTGGGACTCACTCTCTGTCTCCACACAATATGATCTTACAATGGGTATGCTTGTGTAGCCCCTGGGCCCAAGGTAGAGTATAAGAGAGAAAAGAGAGGGAAGAAAGAGAGAAAAATGGGGGAAAAGGAAGAGTAAAAAAGAAAAAGAAAGAGCAAAGACAGAAAAAAGAGGAAATAAAAGAGAGAACAAAGCAACAAATCAATGAAGCAGACAAAGGAGACAAACTGAAAAAGAGAGAGAGAGAGAGAGAGAGAAACCAAAAACACAAAACACAAAAAAACCACTGCTAGAGGTTTCTCAGCTTTAGTATATCTCTTTGAGGAGGGAAGCTCCCTCTTGTGGTCTGTTACTGCAGGTTACCACTTTGCTGTTGAAACTTGAGATGTTAGAATCTTCACCTCTAGCTGCATGCAATTGATAGCTGGCGGGCACCCTCAGGGAAGTGGGGGGAGAGGTGTCTTAACTTGTGTTTTAGGTTTGGGGGTTTTTCTCTCTTTTTCTTTCTCTTTTTTGTCTGTTTGTCTTCTTTGTTTGCTTTGTTTATTTGTTGTTTGGTTTTCTCTTTTCTTTTCTCCTTTTTCTTTCTTTGCTCTCCTTGTATCTCCTGGACTCTCTCCCCCTTCCTTCTTTTCCCAGCATGATCACAACTACCATGGCATCCAGTTCATGGGGGGTAGGGGGAGAATTGGGCCTCCAACCTCTAACCTGCCCTCCTTATCTCTTTCGTTCATTGCTAGGGGTTGGGGGGAGTCAGCTAGGCACTCACCTCCTTCTCGGTCAGATTCACTGCATGCATCTGTCACCCAGCAGCTGGCTCAGGGCAGGGACGTGGATCATCTGGGGCTCTGCATCTGCCATTATCCACCAGAGCTTGTGCACTGGGGGTGATCCTCTCTGGGTTCATGGACTGCAGCCCCAAAGCAATGCAGAGATCATTCCCTGGTCTTAAAATAGAGGTCTGCTGTTCTGCGGAGGCCATCCTGGAGCACTTCTCTGCCCAAGCTTTAGACTGGTTGCTCAGTTCCTCTACAGACTACTGTTCCTGCTGCACCTGGGGTCAGAAAAAAACAGCTTCCTCCCCAGCAAGTACCACAGTCTCCAGATCTCAGGTCCTGGTGGCAGAGCCTTACAGCCTATCCTGGTGTTGGAGGCAGTGGCAGCAAGTCCAGATCCTGGGTGGTGACTACTCCTTGCCGCAACTTCAGGACTTTGCCTCTGGCTCCCTCACTGTGCTCCCTCCACAGTCCTCACTTCCAGTGTCCCACCTGGCACTGTGGTGGAAGGGGACGGGCAGAGCCTGGCATCAGCATTCACCCCTAGCAGCTTCTTCCTAGGAAGGGCATTACTGATTTTAGAAAATGGCACTCAGCTCCTGCACCCTGGAAGTGCTAGAATCCAAACAGAGCAGCTGCAGCATTAGTTGCTTCATCAGGACAGCCCTGGTCTCTTGCACTTGAGTCCCCACTCTGTTAGCCAATCACATGCCCACTTATACATAGACATTCTTGCAAATTTGTCCATACACTCACTCACACCGAGACTCACACAGTCCAACCAGTCCACTGCCAAATTCTTTTCTTCTCTCTTGGTTTCTCTAAAAAAAAAAAAAATGACTTTTTAAAGCAAAAAAAAAAAAAAAAAGTTGTATTTTATAGTTTTAATACATTTTAAGGTAAAATTATAAAAACAATAACACCAATGATGGGGTAAATAAAATTAGACTTTTATAGTTTTTTACAGTTTATGTGATGAGGTACAATATTAAATCTAAGTAGATTGTGAAAAGTTAGGAATCAAATAGTAATTCCTAGAACAGCTATGAAAAATACAAAGAGGCATAGCTAAAAAGTTGATAGAACAAAATTAGATACTAAAATAATTTTATGAATTGTAAAAAAAAGTAAGAGTGGAGAAACTGAGAAACAGAAAAGATGAAGAAAGTGAAAAATAGATTAAAATGATAGATTAAACACAGAATCATGAATGATTACATTAAAGGCAAATGGATCACATACTGCAATTAAGGGCAGATATTTTCAGACTACATTTTAAAAAAAAGACTCAATTATATGCTGCATATGAGAGATTCTTTATAAAGTACAAAGATCCTGATAGGTTGAGAGTAAAATAATGGAACAAGAAAAGTCACACAAACAAAATATGAGAAGCCTTGTGTGTCTATATTGATATCAGACAAAATAGACAACTTAACAATAAATCTCCCCAGAGACAAAGAAGGATATATTACAATGATAAAAGGATTAATTCTAAGACACAAAAATCCTAACTGTGTGTGTGTGATTATAATAATAGAGTCTCAAAATACATGAAGCAGAAAATGACAGAAATAAGGGGAGAAATAGAAAAATACATAGAGTTGGAGATTTTAAAATCACTCACTCATAAATTGTTAGAATAACCAGCCAAAAAAACAATAAGGAAATACAAATATTTGAACAACACTACACACCTCCTTGATCTAGTTGAAATGTTTAGAACAATATGAGCATAACCACAAACTATAGAACATATGAATTGTCAGGTATACATGGTATACCATATGTATGTATATAGTACATATAGACCACATGTTGGACCATAAATTGAGTTTCAATACATTTCAGAAGATTGAAATTTTGCACACATATTCTCTGACAACAAAACATTAAATAAGAAAATAACAACTATAAGATATGTAGAAAAGCTCAAATATTTGAAAATTAAGTAACATGTTTTAAAATAATAGATCAAAGTATAACTAATAAAGGAGGTTAGAAAATACAATTGCCCCTTGAACAACATGGGTTTGAACTGCATGGTTCCACTTATATACCTAGTTATTTTATTTTTTCTTGTTTTTCTTTTATGTTTATTTTTATTTATTTATTTTTAATTTATTGTAAAGACGGTACCTCAATATGTTGCCCAGGCTAGTCTCAAAATCCTGGGTTCCAGCAATTCTTCCACCTCAGTCTCCCAAAGCCCTAGGATTACAAATGTGAGCCATTGCACCTGGTCCCACATTATTTTCAATAAAACATGGTGAAAAGACAATATTCTCCAGGTGCAAAAACCACATACATGAAGGACTAACTTTTTGTATACAGATGGTATTTGAATAGGCGTTAAGTTTGTTATATGCAGGGGTTATGGAACGAATCCTCCATGTACTCTGAACTAAATGGTAATAAAAACATAACATATCAAAGCTTCTATGGTGCCTCTAAAATTGTGCTTGGGAGGAATTTATTACTTTAAAAACAGGTGATCTAAGTTTTCATCATGAGAAACCTAAAAAAGTAAGAACATTAAACCCAACATAAATATAAGAAATGTAGACAAAATATGGTTTTTTGAATGATTAATAAAGTTAAGAAAACCGGAGGAACATCAATCATAAGAAAAAGAGAATACACTAATTACCAACACTGGAAATTTTAAAAGGAGAGATCACTACAGATCCTACAGACATTAAAAGGATAAGAAGAAATATTTTAACAGCTTTATGCCAATGCATTTAACAATTCAGACTAAATAAACAAATTCCTTGAAAACACAATTGTATAACACTAATGCAAAAAATATAAAAATATATAAATAACTCATATCTAGTTTTTTTAAAAGTAAAATTCATAATCATAAAGAAAATACAGATAGTTTTACTATTAATTGTATGGCATACTAAAAGAAGAAATAATATAATCATTCACAAACTATTTCAGAAAATAGAGAAGGACCATTTCTCATGTAGGTTTACAAAATCAACAAAATTCTGATATCAAAACTTAACAAACATTTTAATTTTAAAAATTATGATCAAATATTTTTCTTGAACATAAACATAAAAATATTTCCAAAATATTAGTAAATTAAACCCAACAATATGCAAGAATTCTAAATTATAACCAAGCTGAGTGTATACCAGTAATACAAAATTGGTTTACTATTTCAAAGCCAATCTATATAATCTACCATATTAACAAAATACATGAGAAGAACTATGTATGTCAATATATGATCATTTTAACTAAAACATTATTACGCAAAACTGAATACCTCTTCATGCTTAAAATTCTAAGCAAAGTAGAAATAAGTGGAACTCCTTAATCTAAAAAAGGACATCTACAAAACACCCTACAGTTAATACTTAGTGGTGAAATACTAAACTCTTTCCCCTTTTATTTTGAGAAAAGAATGGGAACGTTCCTTTCAGCTATTTCTATTCAACAATGTACTAAAGGTGCAAGCCAGTAAAATAAGGCTTGAAAAATAAATAAAAAGTATAACAATTAGGAAAGGAAGAAAATCTGTTTGTTAATTAATACTATGATAGTTTACATAGAAAATCTTAAAGAATCTATTTTTTAAAAACTATTAGAGGTGAATAAAATAAGGTCACAAGATACAAAGTCACTATGCAAATATCAATATAGAAATTTGAATAATGCTATTTTAAAATACCATTTACAATAACATCATGAGACAAAAAAATCAGAAATAAAAGTAACTAAAGATGTACTCGAGCTCTGAATTGAAAGGTACAAAATATTTCTGGTAAAGATTAAAGGAAATATAAATAAATAGAGATATAAGGTGTTCATAGATTAGAAGACACAATATTGTTGAAGTGTCAATAATCCCCAAATTTTTATAGAGTTAACGCAATTCCAGTAAAAATTCCATTTTACAGAAACTGGCAAGTTGATTTTAGCATTTACATGCAAATACAAACAGTCATGCTCACTTAGCAGCACATATACTAAAACTGGAAAACACAAAGGGCCTAGAATAGCATGAACATCTTAAAAAGAGCAAATTTGGAGAGCTTATATGACCTGGTTTCAAGGTTTACAAGGTTTCATTTTGTTGTTGATTGCACAGTCTTTATATTTTTCAAAACATTGAATTGCACTTGAGAGCTGGGCCCTAAGTGTATGTAAGCTTTAACACAATGAAAAGTAATAATAAGTTGCAATTCCCAGTTGGTATACCAGTCCTTTTCCTCAAGTATTGATCTTATTAACCAACAAACTCAGGCACACCACCAGACACGACACCTGGCTGCAGACCCACAGAGGTGACAGGTATAGAAACAATGTTTCCCACAGTCTTCCTAGAGAGCTCCCCTTATAGTTCACTTCACAGGCTGGACGTATTCCCAGATTGTCTAGTTGGCTACTAAGTCATCGCCTATTCCTCCAACTCCCTTTGTGGCCCTTTTCTTTCCCAGTTTCTTCACAATTGTGTAAGGTCAAATTGCCCATATTAAATCTCTAATTCCACAACACATATAGTGACTTGGATTCCCTGACTGAATCCTGACTTACGAGGCCTGACAATTAAGTTCACAAACTCATTCTAGAAAAAGTGCTACATACCTCATTGCTGAATATCACTATGGTCACCTTTGAAGTACTCCCCTTGGGAAGCTGTGCACCGATGCCATCGCCTAGTCCACCCGCCAAAGCAATTTTGGAACTCCTTTTCTGAAATGGCCATTGTCATATTAACACTTGATGTCATCAAATGTCTTCCTTCCAATATTTCCTTTATCTTCAAGTAAAGAAAAAAGTCAGTGAGGGCCAGATCAGGTGAGCAGGGAGGGTGCTTCAATACAGTTATTTGTACAGAGCTGCCAACATAAGCGCACAGTGGCAAGTTCATGAACTTAATTGTCACACCTCAGCAAATAACAATGACAGCTCTAAGGCTATTCCAGAAAAAGAGTTCCAAAATTACTCTCAAGTGAACTAGGCACTGGCATCAGTGCATAGTTTCCCAAGGGTAGTACTTTGAAGGTGCCTATAGTGATATTCAGCAATAAGGTATATAGCACTTTTTCTAGGATGGTTCACAAACCTAATTGTTGGACCTCATATGACATACAACTCTTTCATCTCTGATGCTGAAGCTGCTTCACTTAATGAGAGCAAAGGGTGATGTGAGCTCAGTGAATTACGGGCAGGTGAAGGAATGGGGTACAGCCTTGTAGTAAAACTCACTACTGTAGGAATAGACGTCAAAGAGAGAGATGACATTAAGCCTCAGGTGAGCTTTCATGTATCATCAGAGCATCCTAAAAGTCATAAGATTTACCCTTGAATTAAAATATGCTTCTCTCTGAAGTCATCAGTTCTGATTTCAAAAAGAGAGGATCCCAATACATCCTACCTTAGGTCATTGAGTACATTACTAAAAAGTGAGATAAAATGTCAGGAGATGATAAAGGTGTATTGTGCATGGGCATAAATTTCTTCTTTATTTAAAAAAAGGAAAAACAATGCACATCTTTTGGGACTAAGAAAAGAATGGTATATTAGAAACAACTGATCAAGCCTTTGTATTTAGAAAATTATGGAGGTGGGATTAACGGTAGTCAATATCTGTCTGGGGACGGGGGGACACGCCTCATCAACAAGGGTACCTGCACAATGCATATTTGTATACCTAACCCTTAACTGTACCCCACAATTTTAAAATAAAAAAATCTGTTAAAAAAGAGAAAATTATGGAACCTTAGAAAAATTATTTTGTATTTAAACTAGATGTAAGACTCATCCCTATTTCTTCACAAAAGAATAGAAAATAACTTGAGATTCTACTATCTGCTAAGTGTGTTTACTTTTTGCAACCGTCCTATAAGGGAGATGTTACTATTCTCATTTTACAGATAAATTTGAGACTCAGGAATATTAAGTAACTTAATTAAGGCCATACAACTTCTAAGCAGGAGAGCCATGATTTGATCTCATGTCTGAGACATACAGTCTTTTCACAAAACCTCCCTCATTTCAGCATGGACTTCCAGCTTAGAAAAAACAAGCTGTTGTATGGATGTTATTTCTGTGAAATTATTTTCAAATAATCATAAAGATAATTTTTAAATACCTCCAGACCTTTGTATGTATGTGGGTGTCCCTTGTCAAAGTCATCACTTTGACATAGTATAGTATACATATATCCCAATGGGTTCCAACAATAGGGTTATTTTCCAATATATTTTTGAAACTCCACTCTCAGAATTGCAGAATTGGAGCACAATTGTTTTACACACACACACACACACACACACACACACACACACACACACATACACACACACAAACACACATCTACATACATCTACATCTATATATATTATGTAGGTAGATAATAAGTATAGGGTATCTTCTTTCCTCTATATTCTCTAATGTACACGTAGAATCCAAAAGTCACATAGAATCCAAGGTGACTTTTGTGAAAAACAACACTCCTGGGAGATTTTCAAGCAGAATTCAGGCAAGCACTCATTGGGCACATTGTAGAGGAAACAGCTGCATCAAAAAGAGAGTTGAACAATATGACCTTTAAGGTTCTTTTCAACACTGATTCTCTGTAATATAATTTGTTATGTTTGTTTTTTTTAAAAAATCACTCTATTACATTATGGTCACACCTCATAAAAAGCACTATGCAAATGGAAGGTGGGTCTTTGCTATGAATAATAATATTATGATTGTCCTTTTAGTAGAATCTCTAATTGCTGAATTAATTTCCGTCACTTCTCTCCGTGAGGCCAGATAGGCCCTCTCTTGTATGATCTAACGGTACCCTGAGTTCCCCTTTTACCTAGCAGTGGCGGGACTTGCATTTGTTGTTCGATGTCCATATGCTCTCTAGGTCTTACGTTCCTAAAGGGCTAAAGAATATCTCTTCATCACTGTGAATTAGGCCAGAACCAGAGGAAGAATTTCATAAATATTTTAAAATGAATAATAAATACGTGTTGAATGTCAAAAGCATAGGTTGTGGAATCAACATGAAACCCTTCCGTGTTTTTTCATTCCAGGGGGAATAATTTATGTGCCATGTCCATGTGAAGATGTGGCAGTGGGTTCCATGTGGGAGGGAAAGTCCTGATAAGTGGGAGCCAGTGAGCACGTACACTCTGCAGGGCAGTGAGACTGCAGGGATGGCACACACTTCAGAGGGATTTGTCCCAGTGGGTAAACAAGGAGGCCAGGGTGTCACAGAAGAAAAGAAGCACCTCTGGCCCAAGGAAAGAGACAATCAAGAGCGAAGACACAGAAGCAGAAACATGCAAAGCTTTTTTGGCTGTGGCAAGCAGTCTGCCATGGGGAATGGTGGGAATTAGAAGTTTGGTCAGGGGAAAAGGCCTTCATTACCAGGCATGATAGGCTAAAGGGTGGCTCACAGAGATATTTAGGCCCTAATCTCTGGAACCTGTAAATGTTTTCTTATATGAAAAATGTGACTTTGCAGATGAGATGAGGAAATAATCCTGGATTAGGCAGGTGGACCCTAAATGTAATCACAAATGTCCTTACAAAAGAGGGTGGGAAGGTTTGATAGTATCATAGCGATGTGAGGATTGGACAGAGAGGATTAAAGATGCTAAGCTGGTAGCTTTGAAGGGAGTGGAAGTGGCTATAAACCAAGGAATGCAGAAAAGACAGGCTCAGAAGTGGGAAAAGTCACAGATATGATTCTCCCCCACAGCTTCCAGAGGGAGAACAGCCCTGACAACTGGTTTCAGACTGATAAAACCCATTTAAAATGCCTGATCGCCAGAACTATAAGGGGATAAATGTGTGTTGTTTCATGCCACCAAGTTTGTGATGATTTGTTACAGCTGCCACAGGAAGTTCACACAACTTGGTTAAGGCATTTGTTAAATGATTAAGAGCCATGATAATTCAGGTGGAAGTGGATTGGGGGAAGGCAAATGGAAGGGGTGTGGTGAGGGGAAAAGTGAGGAACAGTGGCTTGATTTTATGCTGGTAAGATCTCCCTGGATGTTTTGTTAACAAAGCATTTTGGGATCCTCTGGGATGAAAGGTGCTGGAGAAAATGTAATAACACTGATAAATATTCTATGATTTCCCTGGAACATGTCCTCAGGTGAACTACAAGGCGGTTCTTAATGTTACAATAAGAGATGTGGGAGGCACAGCAGTTTGGGGTCTTGGGGTGCCATAGAAACCATGACTGTGTTTGTCTGTGTCCCCTGGGGACTGGCGTCCTCTGAGCCTCACATGTCTTCCTCCCCAAACCATAATTCACATGAGCTCTGGGGAATGGCAGGAAAGGGCAGAGTCAAGAGCTGTTCAAGGCAACAATAGGAAATGAGAGTGCAATGAATTATTTAGCATTTCAGTAGGGCAGCGCAAGACCAGCTCCAAATGCTGAGCCAGTGGTGGTGATTGGGTTAATTTATATAGATTTGCTGTGAGTGGTTGGCCGAGATCACTAAAGTTTATGTTGGGAACATTTGTTCATGCTGGGGTCTGAGACCTGTTAATTCATCTCCCTCACAGATCACAAACTGGAAATTGAGCTTCTATCCCCCAAAAGTTGATTTTTAAACCAGAAATTTAAGGGTCCCAATCCTTTTGACCTTCATCATTTTTTGACAGTGCTTAAAGACAACAGAGGCTTTGACCTTGAATGTAAAAGAGTCCCTTTTCCAAAACAAGGGTATTCATTCTATCTTAGAACTGAAGGAAGCCCTGAAGATCATGTCCCCCAAACCTCTGATTTTACAATGGAGAAAACCCAGGATCAGGAAAGTCAAGTAGCTCTGGGGAAAAACTTTGGTTTCCCAGCCAGGGGTCTTACTATTGTACCACATCCCTCCAGTTAACTTCTTCATCAGAGTAGAAGACTCATGCATCACCTGGTACTAATATTTTGAAGAACTATGTTCACAAAGATATTTGCCCTCTGAAAAAGGAAGGGATTTCTACACAAGAAATAGTCCTTTCCTTCTGCATCAAGGTCTGTTTCTGGACACTGAGAAAATTCCCTTTCATCATGATATCTTCAAGTCTCAGACTCTCTGAGAGATGAAATCCAGTTTAGAGCTGAGCCCACCTATAAGCAGAATTCATGGGAAAGGAGTGGAGAGTATGGAGTCAATAGACCTGGTTTCAAATTCTAGCCCTGTCACAGGCATGTCATTTGCTCTCTCTGATCCCCAGTTTCCTGAGGTATAAATATGGGATAATAATACCTACCTCAGAGTTGCTGTGAAGATTAAATTGGATGATACAATGAATGCAAAAGTGCTTAATAGAATGCTTAGAATATACTAATGCTGGGTAAGCATGTGCTGGATCTGAATTTAAATGAACCTTTAGGAACACAAGTGTGAATATGAAGGTTTCCAAAAATACCTTCTCTCACAGCCTCTTGTAAAATATATATGTAATTCCACCATTAGCAATATAGACCTTAAATTCTAGAAGGCCTTCTAGCCTTTGGGAATTACCATAAAAATAAACACACTCCAGAACAAATATTACTAAAGACTGCAGCAGGAATTAATTGCTAAGGGGAAGCGGTCAAAGACCCAGAGAAATTAGAGAAGGATGGTAAAGCAAAGGTAACCAGGCAAGCAAGCTGTGCTGATCAGTACCAAATATCTGTCCAATTCTTGATTTTCTTTGGACCAGGGGGATACAGAGTTAGAAAACTAATGATATTTCTAAATCCTAAAACCAATGTTTTATTTTTTTGTTTCCATGTTTTGCAACAGTTAATATAATTGATAGGGAGAGAAGTCAAGACCCACTAACCTCTCCTGGATCTGTGGACCCCTTTGGGCTTTGTGTTCTATAGGCAGGCAATCTACACCTGCCCCATGCATTCAGGTCTTCATTCTTACATCTGGTCTTTTGCTACTTGACACACACTTATTGAACTATTGAAGGCATCAAGATAAATAAAGCAACATCTTTCCCTTGACGGGTTCGTGGTCAAGCAGAAGATACAGACTTGAAGCAAGTAATTATAAAATGTGATCGTTGCCTTATGGAAGCATGAATGCTAGGGAAAACAGGTACACAAAGGGTGTTTTTCGGGCTTTGGGATTTGGAAATGAGGGGGACCTCGAAGGTTTTACAAAAAGGAGACATTTGTGTGTTGATGTGGGCCAAACAATCTGTGGTGAAAGAAAATCCCAAAGAGAGAGGATAGCATTAACCAAAGAGCTGAGATGTATAATGGCCAGGTGTCTTTGGTGACTCTAACATTTCAGGTGTCGTGACAGGTATTAAGCTGGTGTCTCTTAGCTCCAGATCATCCTTCTATACTCAGCTATGGAGTGCTGGGGCTGCGGCTGGGGAGCTGCAGAAAACTGATCTCATTTGCCAGCTAGTTCTCACTTACGTCCCACAACTAGCTGGCGCTAGTGAGAGACTGGAAGGCAGGGGAAAGTGCAGGATCTGCCCCATCCAGTTGGTTTGTGCTTCCTGGCAGCATTACCTTGTTAGTGGCCATTCATCCTGGAAGTTGCACTTGGCCTCAATCTCCAGGATCCTTTGACTCCCAGCCTTTTATTGTCCCCTTGTACAAGTACAAGCCCCATCAGGGCAGCTCTCCCTCACCAGAGATCTAAGCCTAGTTCCACAAGAGGCTTTCTCCAAACCTCTAAAGCACAGTAGAAGATGAGTTACCCTCCTTCTCTGCAGAGGTATGAGACCCTCTCATGAAAGAGCCCTTCTCTGAGCTCCTGAATTACCAACAGCTGTGGAATACCTCTCCCTCCTCAGAGAGCTGAGCCTTATTTCCCCAGGGCTCCTTCTTTAAGCTTCTAGATGCTATAACCCCAATCTTTTCCCTTTGACCCCTCCACTTTAGGATTGGTAGCTGTTTCCTGTGGTTATAACCTTTGTAACACTTCAGTGTCCTTTTTTTATATTTTCAATCCTGCAACACCTAAGTAATTCCCTGTTTTAAATTTTCTCTGTTCAAATACCTAGAAAGGTTTCTGTTCTCCTGCTTACAAATATATCCAAGAGATACAAGATGAAGGCTGGAGAAGTAAGAGTGAAACTGGATTGTGCAGGAACTCTTATCTCATCAAGAGCATTTGGCTCCATTTTACAAATCAGGAATGGTTGGGGAACCTCCACAGACTTCTAAGAAAGACAGTGATGTGATAAAAGTTGTATTGGCAGTGCATCACAGGACTAGAGGAAGTATAGACTGAGGCAGGGAGGCGAGCTAGAAGGATATTTTAATGATCTGGCATAGAATATTAAGAAACTGATCATGGCAGAGAAAAAGAAGAGAAAGAAGTGTGTTGAAAGACCATTCAGAAGCTTTGTTCTTTTAGTAAGTAGTACAGATGACAGGCAGGAGTTCAAGAGATGTGGTGCCAGCCTCTACAAGAGAAATAGGTCCTTGAAGGGGCAGTGTGACATTGAGGCAAAGAGGCGAGCACTAGGTTAGAATCCTGCTTCCACCACAACCCAGGTGTAATACTGTATAGAATACTGAACACATCGAGTCTCAGTGTCCTTCCAATGCTGACATTGAATGGATTTTAAGTATTGTGTTTGCCAAACTTGCTAATCATCAAATTACATGTAGAGCCTTTGAAAAATGTCAATTCCCAGACCTTACCCTAGACATTCTGAATTAAAATTTCCCAAATATGGGTCCCAGACCTTTTTTTTTTTTTTACATTTTCTAGGTAATTCTAGTAAGAAGCTATGTTTGGGAACCATTGACTTAGAATTTAACACAGATGATGTGCATGGCTGTGTCTAGCTTACCGTCTGCTGTAGCAGACACTGTTGGCTGTCGATGCCCCACTCGTACTTCCTCTTGGCACTTGCCTCTCTAGCACATGCTGATGGCCTCCTAGTGCAAGCACCTGTGGCTCTCTGCCTCAGAGCTTCCTCGGCTGCAAGAGCTTGCTTGGCCCTCAGTCAGACAACTGGAAGGCATACTCTCCACACCGGCACTTAATCCTAGTTGCTCACAGAAGCAACCTGCTCACTGTTACATACTGATAGGCTTCCTTCTTTCCTTCCCATCTCATCCAAACACTCCTCTACTAGTACATCCTGATATCCCATCCCAAATAAACTGCTTACACTCAAATCTGTTTCCCAGGATCAACTTCTGGATGAACCAAACCTAAGACATACATACTTAGTCATTTGTTATAGTCTCTTCCCTTCTATACCCTACAGCTCAGGTTGAAAAGACAGAAATGACAGTGATCACCTATCCTACATTGGTAAGATGCTTTAGAGATTACAACATGCCTCAGTAGACACTTTTTCATCTCGTCTGATCTTCACAACAACCTTAGTCATTCAGGAAATACTTGTGTCCCATTTCCATATGAGGAAATTGAGACCCCAAATGACAAATGAGTTATACAAAGCCACACATCAAAAAGTAATACCAAGTCTTACATTTCATTTTTCTTTCCATAATAGTTTTGAGAATCTGATGAAATGTATGTCTTCCTCTGACTGAAAAAAAAATGTAGACACTGACCTACCCATAAAATTTTCATAGATTTCAGGTTTTTCATGAACGTCAAGTGTGCCCATGGATTCCTGTGGGAGCAGGATGCTAGGGGTTCATAGGGCCACGTTAAGAAGCTTTGCATTTCTAGCAGGCTGTTTCTTCCTACTTGGCCCACTTTTCTCCCAAGATTTCACTCAAAGCTGCACACCCCACCATAAGCTTCTTTCTGATGTACTGAGTTAGAACATCAGGGGAGTGGAGCTTATCAACACCTGGCGTAATGTTGTATGCATAAGAGAGGAAAGAGAAAGACCCCTGCTCTCTGAGAGCCCTCATCAACAGGCAGAGCTGACAATCAACAATCAAACTGTAAGAACAAAAAAAGGAATCTATGAATAGATTCATTTTCAGAATCCAGTCTGCAACAATAATGGATACTCAACAAATGATGGTCTTTCAATGCAGAGGGTGTTAAGAGTCTCATTTCAGAATGAAGTAACACCTCTCCTGTATTCATCAGCAAAGACTTTCTGAGATGCCAGCCCATGAGGTATTTGAAACACAAAAATCTTAGCTAACTCTGACAGTGGCCATTCTTCAAGAGTCAGGAACACAAATTCAGGAGCCAGGATGTCTTATTTGACTTCTGGTTCTAAGACTTACTCACGGGGCGACTTGGGCAGATTCTCTGTGTTTTATTTTCTTCATCTGTAATCTAGAGGTAATAATAGTATCTACTTTGTGGTGTTATTATAAAGAAGTTACTTAATACTTCTATAGCGCTAAGAACAATGCCTGGCACTCAGCAAGATCCCAGTACGTATTAGTTATTTCCTTAGCCTAGGTTCACTGGAAAACTGGGGCAGAGCGTATTTGATAAACCTTAATAAGGGGAAGGGTACAGGTGAGATTCCAGGAAACGAGAAGAAGAAAAAGGAAAGCAAAGAGGGAAAGGCCTAAAGCTGGTGTTAACAAGATGGTCACGGCTTCACAAGAAACACTATTGGTTTTCATTCCATGAATTATCTCCAGAAAGGCTACACAGCACTACTGCATCTAAGAACAATCCCTAAGGAAGAAAAAGACTGAACAATGTATCGCCTATCTTCGGGGCATCTCCCATGTTTAATGGTCAGAATATACCTCACAGAGTGCTGCTTCCCTGTCCTTCTGAGTTCTATGACTGGGCTTCTCCAAGAAGCCAGAGACCCTATGTGTCTGGTCAGTCAGATTCAGGCCCAGAAGGGTCCTCAGGAATGTGGCTAAGTCCTGGGGGAAGGGGTGGCAGAAGCAGTCAAAGGAATCTAGGACATCACGTTAACTGGGTCGGCTGCAGTTATTATTATTATTATTATTGTTCTCTCAAAGCTGTTATTTTCAAACATGTACATTTATCCTGATTCACCCTTTTCTGCCAATCAAGTTGCTAGGTTGTTATCTACCTGGTCTTAAACAGAAGTTTCTCTCCTATTTTCTGCTCCAATCATGGGAACACTAGATTAAAGCTTCCTTCACTAAATTGAATTTCAATTCCCTGAAAGGACCACAGTGAATCTATGAGAAAAAATGGATTTGTGGCCAAGAGTCAGATGTGTGGTCAAGATTAATGGGAGATTTTCACTTTGAAACTAAAGATAGAATGTTTTCTGCTCAGGCTTTCTATATATTGTGTTTCAGAACGGAGGTGGAGCTAGAGAAGAGGTCTACCAAAAATAATTCAGATGACATTCAATTCCATAATCTCAAAACTGACCAGTAGATGCTCAATATAAGAACCTGAGCTGGGCTCGGTGGCTCAGCCTGTAATCCCGCTCCTTTGGGAGGCTGAGGTGAGCGGATTGCCTAAGCCCGTGG